>JANHZU010001980.1:144736-157540 GCA_032468055.1 Acrochordus granulatus
GAAACAAAGTGTTCAATTCAATAGCGTACTCACCACTATGTCGGTGTATAGCTTCGGGAAGCACTGACAGACACATTCGGTTATGGGATCCTCGGAGCAAAGGTGAGAAGAAGTGTAAATACATTTATGAGATTTTTTTAAAATGTCAGAAATATTCCTTGGTTATTACAATTTTAAGGTCACTCATTTACTGAGCTGAGTAATTTACTTGATATTGTACTGAGTTCATGTATTTTGGAATGTACTTTCTAATAATGCTTCCAAACCAGATGTGGTTATTCACATGACAGTTGTGGGATGGGGAAACCACTGTATGAATTTCTAATATCTGATTGCATTAGTTACTATTTCTTAATAATGGAATATGTCTTGCCTTATCTGCCCATTTCTGAAAACTCTGAATATGAGTAATAGAGGATACTTTATATGCAGAAGGTCACAAGTTGAATCCTAGCATCTCTGAATAAAAGAGTCAGGTAGAAGATAATGGGAAAGGTCTCTACCCAAGACTCTGCAACATTTCTGCTGGCCACACCATCATGATAAAATTGATATGGTAGCTTCCCCTATCCTTTCTCATGGCCCATGGATGTCCTGTTTTTACTCTTGTATCAGTGTTGTGACACTTTACACTCCAGCTGAGATGCCATCTGCCCTCTATCTTATGGTAGTGTAGTAACTTGTAAGAATAACTTTAGGAGACAGGAGGAAGATGTGGCATCTAGACAACAGTCTTATAAGTGAAATTTGAATCCAATGGATAAAGGGGGTTGAGTAAGTATCTCAGAAGGAACCCTCTCTAGATCTCTGGAAAGTAAACACAAGCGAGAAGGGAAGTGCTTTCACACTTGCAAGCTTCTGTAACTGTAACCTTTACAATAACGGTAACAGTACTACTTATAGTTTTGGATTCCTTGAAGGACTAATAGGGAGTGGTGGTTCTTAAAATCAATCTTGGCTCTTGGTGACTGTATGGGCATGTCCCTCCAGTTTTCTTGGCAACATTTTTTAAACAATTTGATGGAATCTCTTTGTAGAGTTTGTAGAGTTGTGTAATGGTATGTAAGAAAGACCTTGAGAAACGGGGTGCAAATATGCTGCCAAGGGAATGGTCAGATAAGAGATAGCATAGCCTGCAACTGGATAGTGGGTGGAGCAAGGTGCTCAGAAGGAACCCTCGGTAGTTTCTCAAGCTTAAAAGAAGATGGTGGGAAATTGTATTGAGCTTTCAAACCTGCAAACTTGATATCAGCTGAGGGAATGTGAGAATGACATAAGAAAATCATGGGGGGCGATGCTGCTGAGGGAACAATCAGATAAAAGGGAGAGGAGCCTGTAGCTGAGTAATGGGCAGAGAAGGAAACTTAGAAAGGATCCACCCTAACTATTCAGGTGGTAAAAAGAGACAGTGGGAGATTTGTACTTTTAGACTTGCAAAATTATGTAACTGTAGCCTTACAATAAAATAGATTTATTTTATTTTTTATTTATTAAATTTATCTGCCGCCCCACTCACTTTAGCTCATCATCATTTCTTCTGACAGCCACCAGGTAGATCAGGCAGGAAACTCTACCAGATAAGTTTCTTTTCTGTGACTGTAAATTATGTGTCATGCTGTGAATTGTGACTAATGAATCTTGTCTGTTGTTGTTTCAGCTGGCTCTTTGGTGTTACTTTCTCTTAGCTCACATACTGGCTGGGTGACTTCAGTGAAATGGTCCCCTACTCATGAGCAGCAACTTATCTCTGGTTCTTTAGATAATGTTGTCAAACTCTGGGATACAAGGAGGTAGGCTGAAATTGGGTATTCTTGTTAGTCACATTTTGTATATGGTTTCTGGTTAGTATATGACACACAACTGCAGTTTTAAGGTTTAGAAAGTTCTTGCTTTAAAATGTACTGGTTGGTAGATAAATCATAATTCAGGGATACTCTTGGTGGGCTATTAAATCTGAACTTACAAGTGAATTTTACAATGTGCCTCCAAATTCTCTACCAGAAAGCATTTGCAGCATATGAAGTAATATACAGACAGTCCTCGACTTTTGACCAGTTGCTCTGCGGTTGCAGCACTCCCACAATGACTGACTGCAGGGATGCTGTAGCGCTGACCCAAATCTTGGCTGGCCTAATCTCCCCTTGTTTGTTGGAAGTTGCAGGCTCTGGCAGCCTGATCTCCCATTGCTTGCTGGGTGGGAAGGAAGCTGAACGAAAGTGGGAATGCTGAGGGGTGAAAATCAGATCATGGAATGCCCTGAGGTAGGGGTAGACTTGGGGTGTGACCCTGGGCCTCCCCTATCTCTGAGGCACTCTGTGCTCCATTTAATGACCCTCACATTCATTTAACAGCTGCATCAGGGAGAGCAGGGGGGGTGGGACCATTAAGTGTGGCCATTTTGTTTAATGGCTGTTGTAACATGTGACTGTAATGGGATACAACATTATGGTTGTATCCTGAGGACTACCTGCAATCACTTTCTCTTGTGAATAGAGCCCGGTGTGTTTTTTTAATCTGAATTTAGTATTAAAACACTTGCAACACTCGTGCCATGGTTGATCTTGAAAGAGCTAGGTAAAGCTGTAGGGTACATTGGGAAAATGAAAAAAAACAAATCATAGAAAAGAAAATGGCACATCTGTACGGACATGACTATGTACTTATCAGGAATCCAGATCAGCTTAAGTAAGATTGTTGCTTTGACTCACATGGGTGAGCAGTGTGTGTATCCTGGTAGATTTCCATTTAAAGAAAAATAAAATAAAGGGAGGAGAGTTGGAAACAAAATAGATTAAGAGGGAACTTTTATTTCTTTGAAAAGAGCCATCATCTCTTAAATAAAACAGCACTAAAACTAACTTGAATATCTGTATCTCATCAGTTGCAAAGCTCCTCTTTATGACTTGGCAGCTCATGAAGACAAAGTTTTCTGTGTGGAGTGGACCGATGCTGGGGTAAGAGCTGATCTTTCAAGAAAGTGTAGAGCATAGTCCAGGACCGTTGTCCGTTTCTTCTGTCACATAGAAGTGGAAACCTGGGTATGTTCACAAACTGATGACAGAACAGGAATGGGACATACAGGAATCGGGTTTTTAATTTTGGAAATACAGTAGGTGCTTCTTATCTCTCAATAGGAGGAATTATCACCACTATCCAAACTCACAAAAACACAATTAGTTGAAACTATGTTGCATGTTAAAAGGTACAGAAGTGTGTATTGCATGTATAAACTATGTATTCACGTGAATGCATGTGTCTGGATTTATGCCGCAAAAGAGGAAAAGTAACTGCCCAAAGGGCAGGGTCAGTTTTCTTGGGGCTAGAATTGCACTTGTTTTTAAAATGGGAATACAGTCAAATAACACTGCGATATCCCTGAAATGGTTGGATGAGACTTTTCTATCTGTTAGGAGTTGAAGACTGGAGGATTTAAGTCTTCAAGAGTTTTAAGGCATCCCGTTTTTCCTTAATGCCTCCAAATCAGGGAGAATCAAGACAAATTGTTTTTGATTTAGAATTAAATAGGCCCTGAAATTCTCAAAGACTACTCCAAAGGGCTAAGACATTTGGTCACATTCACTCCAGGAATCTTCTGTAAAAGTGAGAGGCAGTTCCCATGGCAGAGCAGGTCAACTTCCTGAATCCCATCAAAGGACAGGGTTTGATTGTTGGGATCCAAAACATGCCCACTCAGCCTGACTTTACCCAGTAAGTAGAAACATTTGGAGACAAACAGCCCCTCAAGCAGCCAGGCCCTACGCCATGAAGGTCTTAATAACCTCCATCTTACTACGCCCAGATATCAACCAGTTTACCTAATGAAGCAGTGGGGACATTTCATTACACTTAACGGAAAAGTTTTCTCTGTTCATATCATTGTATTAATTTGCCTTCATTTTTCATGCAACATAAATTTTCATGGATTACCCTAGTGTTCATTTCATGAAATATATTTTACCTGGAGAATTATATGGACATAAAGGCAAACAAACATTAAGAAGGAATGAAAAAAGTAAACAGAGCAGCCATGAAATGATAAAAAATCTGTCAGATTTTTGTTGATATTTTATAAATATTTTAGCTGTGCATAAAAATTGTTTCTCATTGTGTGTAAGGGTTATACAGACTAGCAATGTCACTCACGCAAAAACTCTGCTTGTTGCTCACTAGTTTTCTCATAATCTGTTATTCATTTTTGTTTTAGCCTCATGAACCATCTAAAATTATATCATGAATCAAAAAAAGTAGCTATTATTCTATAAAAGAATAATGTTTTAGTCACCACCACTAAATTCAGAGTTTGGCTGAACCCCTATTGATTGATGATCTTAAAAATTATCAGAATTAACTCCATAGTGCATTTTCAGCAAAAAAAAAACCTTCCACTTCTAAATGTCTCTTTTCATGTCATTTATTATAAAAAGTAGAATCATCATTATTATTGAGCAGGTTTTCCCCTTTAGGAAGTTTTTTTATATCACAAGATCTTGTTCCAGAGCAAAAGGGGCTGCTTAAAAGACAAGGAGAACTGCAATCAAAATACGTTTTAAATAGCCCTTCTGGCTCTGCTTGGCTTCACCCTATGTAATATTCACCAGCTTCTGCTTTCACTCTGACTCACAGGATGGACAGGGAGGGGGAGAAGATAGGATAGGAGGTCTGAAAACCAGCGTGGTGCAGTCATTAAGGTATTTAACTCGAACCAGAGAGACCCAAGTTCAAGTTCCCCCCTTAGCCATGGAAGTTCACTGGGTGACTTTGGGCCAATCATCCCAAATTACTTCCCAGGGTTGCTGTTGTGTGCACAGAATAAAGCTTCCTATGTAAATGGTCTTGGATTTCTTTTGGAGGAAAGGCAAATTCTAAGAAATAAATGAATAAACAACTAACAGAGAAATCCTACACATAATTACTCAGAAATGTGTTAAGGATTGTCAAGACTATAAACCAAAGAAGGGATTTTAAGATTCATCCAAAACGTAGATGGATAAATTAAAAATAGCTAGAAATTATCACAGTAAGTTGGCCTTTAAGAAGTTGTACTTTCTTTCACATAACAGGAATATTCTTGATTTCTCCTTGTTCCATTATGAATTCCTGTAGATTCTGACACCAATGGAAAGATTACATTGGGAAATTTTGGCTATTTTTTTACAAGTACTTTCTTGACTCCTACAATAAGAAATATGAATTTTAAAACAAAAAGAGTAAAATGGAGAAAATGACTAAAGTATGCCTTCAGGTTGTGCATTATTTTGAATTCTAAGGGGGGAAAGTGTACGCATCTATAAGCATTTCCTCAAAGCAAGTACAGGTAATCCTTAATGAGTGGTCATTTCCAGTTACAACAGTGATAAAAAATTAACTTTGAAATCGATCCTCACATTTTACAACCTTCACAGGTCCGTAAAGCTAAGAAAAGCTGAAGGAAAATCATAAGCACAGTCGCAATTTCACTTGGTGACTGCTTCACTAAACAACCAAATTGTCAAATTGTCAATGGTTGCTAAACAAGAAATACCTGTATTTTCTTGTGATGGCACCATTACCCTCCTCAGCTGCAGCATAATCCAAGGAAAGATGGGTTACTGACAGAAGCATGAACATACGCTTTCTCAAAAGTATATTTTCCTTTGGAATCCAAAGTGCCGCACATCCCTATTATGCGTATGAATCACCTCTTCAGCCTCTCAAGCAGTTCTTATCCGAAAACATAAGTCAAGAGGAACCTCTAAAGAAGGCTTTTAGCTCAGTCTAAGAGCAAAATTCCTATAGCCTCAGTGCTGGAGAACGAAGCTGACCTATTCTGCTGCTCAGCTGCAGAATATATGAAACCACTGAAAAACTAGTTTTCATTTTTGAGACATGATGGCTCTTTCTTCCTTAGAGGGAACTATTTCCCCCATTCTTTCTCCTGGCTCCTGAGCTTCAGATCCTGTAAAGGAAATGCTGCTTGACAATTTTGCAGCTCCACCTCAGTAGCTCGAACTGTATCAGGAGGGATGACATTGACAAAAATTTTATCAGTTCCCCTTTCTCTTTTGCACAGGATGCAGGCTACTGGGTACTTTCTATCATTCTGTCTTTCCTTTTCGTTTAGAGTATGGGTGAGGGGATTTTTGTTGATGCCAGACTAAGATTTTATTCCTTGTTCTTAGCATTTCAAGCCAACAGAAGTAATAACAATCACAGATTAATTTCAAACTGTTTCTCATAGTTTAGGGGAGGGAAAATCATGATGGCGCAGAAGTCTCAAAGTTGCTAGTTTTAGTCTTAATCTGAATCTACTACTTCCTGAATTTATTTATTTTAAATCATCTACTAACATGCTCCACTTTTCATTAAAAATTACCCAATGGTTTGTCACTGCCAGACATGTGCTATGAAAAGACATTCATTCAAGAAAGAGAACATGAAACCTATTGGCAAAATTCAAGGTTCAACATTGTCAACAATTATTGTTCCCTTGCCACTAGAATTATAAATATGGCAAACACTGTATGGTTCATGAGGTGAGACGGATCATGAAGTTCAGGACAAGCAAGGCCTGTTTCTCTAACTTCAAGTTCTCTCAGGCAAATTCTTCTCATATTTTGGCTCACACTCCAGCTATTAATTGGCGATTTTCACCTTTTACTTAGCTCTAACAGGCTATCCGATTTATTGACCAGAAAGCTCTGCTTCTGGCACATTACTACAACACACACTAGAGCCTGTAATTCTGTTAGGATACAGGCTTTCAGTTAAGGAAATACAGAAGATCATTCAAACCATCTATTCACAGCCTAAACAGAATATAGTATTTAGGATGACCGCCCCTGAGACTAATATAATTGATTCAATCAATGCAATCTCTGCTGATATTGAAATAAAGTTGGAAAAGCTATTACTGGGAACAATAACTCAAATATCATACCTAAAGTTGAGATGTTTTCTCTCTTACTGTTCCTTCTATTCAGTTGCTGAATAGTCCATCAATGCCAACTTTTGGAAGTAAATTTTGTATATATACTGGCTGCTACAAAGGGCAATGATTATGCCATATTTTTATTTATATTAAATTATCACACTTTATATTAAAATGTATAATTTTATATAAATTAAGGGATAGACTATTTATAAAAATATTAGGGAATATTTGTTGTTTTAGATGTATTAAATCTATCAAAGGCATATTAATATTACATATAATAATAATAATAATATAATAATACTAATAATATTACATATTATTTCCCTCATGGAAACTTTCCTGCAGTTTGACTGCATAATCCTTGGGGAGTTCTGAAGCTGCAAAAAAGGCTGCTGCTAATAGTCCACAAACTTCCCAGTTCTAATCTGTTGTCAGATGTTTAATGAAATTAAAATAAAGGCAACTGTAGCGTTCTGGCTTTACGAGGCAAAATGCTTTTCTTTCCCACCTCCTATCATATGTATACAATTGTTTGCAACCAATCTTCTTTTTTTAGATTTTTTTTATCCTGCCTTTATTACTTTTATAAATAACTCAAGGTGGCAATCATACCTAATACTCCTTTCTCCTCCTATTTTTCCCACAGCAACAATGCTATTAGGTGAGCTGGACTGAGAGAGAGTGATTGATCCAAAGTAACCAGCCAGTTTTCATGCTTAAGGCAGGATTAGAACTCACCATCTCCTAGTTTCTAGCCTGGTGCCTCAACCACTAAACCATTTAGGATTCTTGCGGGTCTGTAAAGCAAAGGAAAGCCGAAGTAAGATCATAAGCACAGTCATGGTTAGTGACCACTTTACTTAATGACTAAGTTGCTAATTCCAATTGTGGTTACTGTATGAGGACTACCTTTGAGGCTAAGACACAATTTCACCAAATTCATTTAAAACAGTATTTACTCTTCAGATATTACTTTTCTTATATTCCTAAATAGTATTTGCCTTGTATCTGTAAAGTAGCTGAATGTCCTATTCCTATCCCTGTCACATAACACAGGATTCAGATATGCTTGTTTCTTAGAAATAGAGCCCACCTTTCTTCCAAGAACACAAACTCCTTTACATTGAGACTGCTCCTCATTTTATTATAACAGCAATCCTGGTTTGAGACCAACTGGCCCAAAAATCACCCAAAGATTTCCATGGTTTTAATGTTAATGTAGATGGAAAAAAGGACACATAAGCAGAAATGGCAACTATGTTCAGCTTCTGATTCTGATGTTAATCATAGTAGAAACAGTTAGATACAAGTATAATATTAGCAAGCTAGTGAATGATTTAAAGTTTATTACACTGTTTCATCAACGTGCCTAGTATGCTGCTGTATTGATTTTTGGAGGCTCATAAGAAAAAGTTAAGCAGCATTGTTGGCTGGCATTCTGTAAAGCATTTAGAATTGTTCAGGTTTCTAAAAATTGCAGTGGAGATTATGCTTTTCTTTTTTCTTTGTTTTTGCCTAAGACAGGGGTAAACAATGTGAGGCTCTAAGACTACTTGTAACTGCCGTTCATCATCAGAACATACTTGTTTCATCCTCTACTACTGCTCTCTACACACCAACTGAACAGACACTTCTGTGGTAAGAATTTAGTTTATTTCTTTTAAAATTAGTAACAGTTTCTGAATGTATATTTATACATATGAATTTGCATGTGCAGGTTGAATGAAAATATGTCCTTGAATAGTAATGCAATTCCTCTTTTTTGACACTGTATAAAATGACACCCTGCAAGAACATCTTTTTGAGTAAAACATTTAAAGCTGGCAATTCTAATCTTGAATGGAAGCTCCCTGTTGTCTGAAGAAATGTTCTATCTGTTCAACATTTCACTACATGTAAATTCAGGCAATCATTTTCAAAATGATCAGTCCCTATCTAGGAGTCTCCAGACAGTAATGCAATTGTGACTACAATTCTCATAATTGCCAAATAATATGGTGAAAATTGTAACCACAGGCACAATTTCTAGATAACTTTGATGATCTCCACCCAGCCAAAGGAAACCTAAGCAAAGCTGAACCTGAGTAGTACTTGGTGGAAAACTACCCAAGAAATCCCAGGATTATAGAACAGACTGGGTAGTAAAAAAAAAAAAAATCCCAGAAGTGAGCAATGGCATGTAATCTCCAGAAGTGGACTCATCTAAAAACTTATATGAGTGAAGGCAGGCGGCTTGAAATTCTAAGTTAATTAGAAATTAATTAATTAATTAGAATTAATTAGAATTAATTAATTCAATTAATTCTAATTAATTAGAATTTACTTAATTAATTCTAATTAATTCCAAATGTTGTTTCTTTACATTTTTGCAGGCTGGGGAAGGGTAATACAGAAATGTTTTAACAGTGAAAGCTGAAGTTATTTTCATTGCTTTTCCAGATTTTTTGATGTACAGTAAAAATCTATAATACAATTAATGGCAAATGATAAAAATGACTCATTTCCTACAATTTTTAAAAACTCCTTATGCATGCTGATTGTTAACACTTGATATTACATTCACCATATATGTGTTAACTGTTATTATTAACCAGTGATATAAACTAGTATTTCCCTTTTTCCTTTTACTCTTGTATTGTAGGAGAGAGGCTGAAAGGGCTAGGAAGAGGAACGAAATGAAACATCAGCTTAGAATCCTTATGCAAGCATTAGAGAATGAAGTCCAACCTCCTTTGACCACCCCATCTCCCCAAATTCCATTAGATGTTCCCTAGTTGCGTACAGGTGCAGATCCTCAATCTGAGAAGATTCTATACACAGACTTTTAGCAATAAATTACTTGTCTGGAATCTTAAGAGTGTGAACCTTGTTGCTTGTGCCTGACATTACTCAGCTGTCTTTCCCTTTCATATGTAAGAAGAAATGAGTTGAGCGAAGTCTTTATGTTCAGTTTCAAATACAAGGAAACCCATGTGCGGTTATTCTGTAGTAAATTCCATTGGATTCAGAGAATTTTATTCCTAAGTAAGTATGCTTAGGCTCTCTAGTGTTTTGACTATTCTCTTCTTGAAACCATTCATGTGTAGAGATAAATGTCTCTAATGGAGGCCCTCTTTAATCAAGAATATTCCCAGCCTAGAATTTGAAAGTCCTCCCAAATGAGCATGTGCCCTACAGAGGCATGAAGGACCATCAGAGGAAGGCATCTTCTCAGTTGCTTTCTTCCATTAACTTCACTTGCTATCCATATCCATTTCTAGTAGTCTGTACTTTTATCAATGTGCCTTCAGCAACAAGGGAGGAAAAATCTAGGCAATTTTGTTCCCTTTTCCCTTTATCTTTTTAACCATTCTTTGTAAGGATAAAAAGATAAAAGCTGATCTCGGTTCATGATGACTATTTTCTCAGCAGCATTATAGAATATGGCTTCTTCTGGTATATTTTTCCTTGCTTTCCAGTCTAACCAATAGTGTTGAAATTCTCATTCTCAGGGATAAAGGAGGACAGAACTCTCTCATCCCTTCTTTCATGCATCATTTCAATCACTTTGTAAAGGTAAATACAATTTCAGTGCTACCATGCAGTTTTCTTAGCAATATTAAAGATATGATTTGCCACTGCCTTCTTCTGGGATACTTTTTCAACTTGCCACTCTAGCCATTAGCTCTGGAATTCTGAAGCAATTCTCATACAAGTACTAAACAGATCCTGCTTGGCTTCTAAGATCATACAGATCTGGCTAGATGCTTTTACCTGAGGAGGTCTCCTTTATTTATACCATGCTTATTCACTTGTTTTCAATAGCATCTTCATCTGTTCTTCAGTGAATGAGAAACAACCCTTCAATTCACAAGTAATTATTGTATAAGCAGTCTTCCTTTTGGTAAATTTTAAATGTAAATTTTATTTTAGGTGAACCAAGAAAATAACTCATTTAGAAAATATATGTCCATGAGACCCAGTGTATGCTACCATGGGCTATACAGAAAAGGTAGCTATGTATAGCGAGGCATGGGCTGCAGCCAGGAATCTTAACAGCAGTGTAACTCTTCCTCAGATCATAGCCAGCTAGCTGTGTCAATATAGAGATGAGTTTGCATTATTCTATTTATTCTCCTCCAGAAGAGGAGTTTGCATTATTTTATTTATTCTCCTCCAGAAGAATTCTAAACAGTTAACAGAATAACTACAATATCAATCAATGTGAAAAAATATTGTTATGCACATATACCAGAGTTATCTACAGAGATTTTGTTTTGGACCTTCCTTTCACTACTTGGGAGGGAAAGATGAGGCAACTCTTGCCTTTAAGGAAGCAAGAAATACAGTGACAGGGCATAGGAAAGACATTTCAGAGTATTCACACCATGGCAAAATAATCCTGGCTTTTGGCTCTCAACACTTGGTCTTCCTGTAGGTGGAGTTCCAAAACTGAAATCTCATGTTGAATTCAATGTGCAAGATAGCAATAAGAGAAGAGATAGTTTATAAGGTGTTTATAGTTGCTAAACCATTTAGAGCAGTGTTTTTCAAATTTCATAGCTTCCAGAATTCTATAGCCAGCATGCACATATCTTAAGGCTGCCAAGTTTGAAAAACACTGATTTTTCAAACTTAACCCAAAATTTAAATTGGGTTAAATTTCAAGCAATATTTATGAACTTTTTATAAGTTACATCTCAAAGTAGCTAACGAATTTAAGATTTTTTTAAAAGATTATAAATAAAAACTATATATTATCATATAATTTATAAAGCAGAGCAAGGTATTCATAATATGGACTGTTTAATAGCAACAGAATTGAACAGAATTCAATGCCAAATCTATCTACCTGTCCACAGCCTTAAAAGGAGAAGCTGATATTTTAAAGTACTTCTAGAAATGAATCAGTAACCAGTGTGGCTATTTTATTACTGGTATGCTCAAGCAGTCATTTACAGATAACAATGTTGTACAGCAATTGTGGTTTCTGGACATTTTTTAAGAGATCATATCTCTTACAGAACATTACAATGTATCGATATTCTGCAGCTGTGATATTTATCTTTTATATTCTTTACAAATTAGATTTCAAAGTCAATCACAAAGAAGAGAAATTTATAAAAAAAATGGCCCTGGAAAAGTTTTATCTGAAAAAAAGAAACTCCATTAATTTTCTTCGTATGCATATATGTGTGCATATTTATACAAATTGTACATACATACTAAATCTCACAAGGTTTTGGTGTTCTTCCATGAAATCTGAGGTCAGATTATTAAATATTGCAGTATTTTGGCAATCTCTTTGAAATTTCTGCTATTTTTATGTTTTGATAAAAAGTGGACCCAGCAAATTATGTTAAAAATCTGTCACTGTAGAGAATCTATACTGCAGAGAATATGCACTGTATGCAGTTTACCAATTCTTGCCATAAAAATATAATATATAAACTGCCTTTAGTAAAAACAAGGAAACATTTTATCATTTTATCAAATTCTGGAAAACAACTATCCCTCTTTGGTAGGACTATCATGTGTGGACTTCCAAAATCTGAACAACCACTAGCCTCAAAAGTTTCACTGCAGCGAAAAACTCTAGAACTAGTAGTTACTCACCAATCTCAGATGGAAGGGGCACCTGCAACAGGGCCTCTTCCGATGACGTCAAGGATTAAGGAGGCACATATGGGAAGATGTGTTCTTTCCTTCAAATCTCTCTTCAGTACGGTTTCCTACATTCACATAGGGAGAAAACCAAAATCATTAAGGCTTACCATACTGGAGCACATTTTTAAGACTTAAGTCTTGTACAAAAATCTAGGCATTATATTATTATCTATTTGTATGCTATAGGGAAATTATAGTATATAGTATTATCTCTTTATACTGGCAGATTCATTATTCAAAATCTT
>JANHZU010001980.1:173527-185838 GCA_032468055.1 Acrochordus granulatus
TTTGGATAAAAGGTGAAACGTCTTCTACTTGAAAAATCCAATCCAGATGCCTGCTTTTTAAACTTTTGTTGCGAAAGTCTATTTATATGACTTTTGCAAATATTCTGTGGACTTCAAATGTGTCAACTTCTGCAACCATCATCCAGTTCTTTCCTATTCCCAGAGCTTCCTTGCTCTAAGATGGCCCACTTGACTTTTAAAAAATATGGAAAGGGAGTTTTCCATTAGAAAACAGAAGTCAGTCCACTAAGTAAAGGTTCTGTGCTGCACAGAGTCATCATCTAAGGGAGGCTGGCAACCTACAGGCTTTCAGTTGGCTCACTATAGGAATGCTGCCCTCTTATCCCACCATGCGGACATCCTGTGACCACTTTTGGCTGGGCTGCCAAAAAGCCAATACCTTCCTGCAACCATTTTTTTTTCTTTTTCTATTGCTCAGAAATCATCCTCATAGAATACTTCCCACAATGATTGTAATTCCAAGAAGAAAGGACTTTTCTGCAGTGATGCCCAACCCATGGAACATCATACCACCTGAGGTGAGATCAGCCCCCACTCTTCTGGCTTTTCACAAAGGCTTGAAAATCTGACTTTGCAGGTTGGCCTGGGGTCCGGGTAGCAGTATGTCATCTTGGAGATGGCTCCTGGAGATGTCATCTTGGAGATTCATCATGTCATGTCATCTTGGAGATTCATGTCATCTTGGAGATTCCACCTTCATTTTATCCTTCTACCATCTTGTCTATTCTTTTTATTATTTTAACTGTATTTATAAGTCTTTGACATCGACTTTATTTCTATTTTAATGTAAGCCACACTGAGTTGTTTGTAGCAAGATAGGCAGAGTATAAATCTAATAAATAAATTCCCCAGTAATTTTTGCACAGTCCATTACCTTCTACCACATCTATATCAGCCTCCTTTGTATCCCACTTACTTCTCCTGCTTGCCTGTCAAGCACCCAGGCAAAGTTGCCACCGTTGTCAGAGGAATGAAGTTCAGGGAAGAGGATTCTTCTCAGTTTCTTCTGCTTTACTGCTGCTCCCAGCAGTGGTAAACTTATTGCTTTTCCTGCTCCTCTATCTTTCATTGTATCTTCTCTTATCTCTTCATTTGCTGGAGAATACTACCACTGCCCTCAACAGCAGCAGCTACCATCAATACTGGAGAGATCTGCATTTAGCCCCTGTATGACCTGCTGCTATTGTTGGGGCCACAGTCATGCTTTCCAGCAAATGAAGAGGTAAGGAAAAGACAGGGGAAGTAAGGGATTCAGCTCATGGGTAGAGAGGGAACAAGCAAGAGAGGAGAAGAATCCTTTTCCTGCTTTTCACTTGACTTCTTGACAGTAGCAGTGAAATGTCACCATTGTGAGGACACCAATTCTATTGGCTTGTTTTTGAATCATAGTAAGAAGAATGTCATGGTGACAGTAGTTCTCAAATTAACAGACTTTCCTCCTCCCTTAAGGATGGGAAGAAAGTAGAACTGCAGAGATTTGTGGCTGAGGACTTACTTACATTTCTGGATGTGCATAATGCATTGTTATTGGCTTAAAAACTTCACCCTTCTGCCTTCTCCAAATCAAATTGAAAAGAAAGAAGCAGCAATGGGTTCAATTGTTGATGATGCCCAAAATTATCTTCTAATTCCCTGTAGAACAGATTGGAAGCAGAAGAGAAAATGTATGTTCCCACAAATAAATAATGTGGTAGAAAATATCTTCTTCTCAATGTCTTTTCTTCGACTTATAAAATAAATTCTGTGATTGGGTATAATTGATTTAAATATTGTGGAAAATAGCCTAAGGCCTTTGTATAAAAGAAGTATACTAATGGAACAAGATTAACTCAGTGAGGAGACAAAATATTCTTTCTCAAGCCAAAATATGAGAGTATTTTATTATAATTTTAAACAGTCCAGTACCTAATAAACAAAAGATTAATCAGGATCCTTGGACTGAATACAACTTGCTGCTCTTTGAGGGAGATGAGCAGTTCAAAATTGTGAAAAACAAAATAAAAATTCTATTGAATCACATAAAGTCACAACAAGTATTTGCAGTGATTCTGCAATCTGATTGACATAAAAATGAAAGTGCAAATAAGTTTTGTACTCCAATATCCTTTTTTATTAATCATGATGGCCTAATAGCAGAGAATATACATAGCTCAAGGCTGAACTCTGGAGTCCATGGTACTCTCTAAGCTTGATTGTTTCCTTGCAGACATTTACAGCAGGGCAAGCTATTGCATGTAAACAGAGGGCAAAGCCCACACCCACCAGCACTGATGATGTTACCTAGTGGGTAATGAATATCTGCAAACACACAATCAAGCTCAGAGAGCACCAAGGACTCTATAATGACTGCCTAAACCCACCACTTTCAGAACATTTCTTTCTGCAACAGCGTTCAGCAGTGTTCAAATACTTCGTATTTTTATGGCATATTTCTGTAGAACTTAACCCAAATTCCATATACTGCAGAAATGGGCATGACCATCATCCTTTGTATGACACCTCAGACTTTGTTGTTTCAGGAAATTCTGCAGACCCCTCTCACTCTGGAAATAATTTGTTTGAACTTCTTCCCTCTGCACAGCGCTATAGGGTATTGCATACCAAAAAACAAGACACAGAAACCCATGCCATCATTCAACTGAATACGTGACTCATGCTATATGACAGGACACAAAAGTGCAAAGAATTCTAAATTAACCCAGAAGTACTGTCTAATATGTATACATACTTATAAATAGATCATGGTTCTAATTCTAGACTTCATTGTATTCCTTTTCTACTGGCTCCATACTTTGGATGCACATTTTACTGTTGAATACATAATTTTGTTTATGTTATTATTTTATGTGCTGCTGTCTTGCAAGTATACTAAGCGCTACAATACTGGAATTAAATGCCTTGCATGTCTAACTATGCTTGACCAACAAAGTATCTGAATCTGAAAATCTACGCTTTTCCTAGGGCTTATATTCACAATGAAAAATTATGGTGAATACACAGAAACATTAAGAATGCATTAACATTTAAATGAATGTGATTCATCCTACATGGCTTGGTATTCAAAAATGATTTTCCCTACTCCATATTGTGAAAGAAATTCCTGGTCTTAGGTTCATAAGGCAAGGGCTGCCAAATAAGAAAGAGCTGTAAGTTAAGATTTATTTAATATGTTAAATCGTTCTACCTATGTGCAGAGAAAAATAAAAGAACTATTTCCTGAAATTCTCCAGTGGTAGGATTAACAGTTCAATAATTCCTTGGCCAATTGGCAAAGGGGGTTTTGTGTATATTTGTGCTTATTTAACTTAACTTAATTTTTATTTATTGTAAATGGCAGCAACAGCAAACACACAGGCTTAATGTGAAGGATTTAAAATGGAGACCAACCCCGCAGATTTTGCAATTTTTAGACGGCACAGAAGGAATTGATGGAAGGGACAGAATGATAGCAATAAATCTTTTTATTTGTATATTACTTCTCACAATACAAGCTTAGACACAGGGCGGAAGCATTTTCTCATTACATGCATGCTTTTACATTCAACTGAAATGATTGAAGGGGAAACAGATGGACTAAAAGGGGAAATTCCCTGTATGTTAGGCCAGCAGATAGTGACATAAAGAATAGGCCACTAATTCTTCACACCCTACCTTGATGCTTCTCTGCTGTCATATTTACAGGATGACCTCTTTAAAAACAGCTCTTATTTCACTATTCAATGATTGGCAGCATTTCAGCATAGGTGTAATGTACTCTCAATATTCTGTATGAGTTAGCAGCCTGGATGCTAACATTTGCTAATTTATTGGTATTCCTCAACTATAGCTTTATATAAAGCATACATCCAAGAGTTTTGTAGAATACCTACAAACATTGTGGTTTCTGGAAATCTATGCCTTTTCTTGGAAATCAGGAACTTAGGCATGGATAACTAACTGGCTTAGGTTAATAATCTAGTGCTCCAGACTTAACTGGGCAAATGCCATTCTTGCTGTCTGGGAATCCATGCATAAATGCAAGCCAAAGATTGCTCTAACTGCCTTTCTCAAGGAAAGTGCAACTCTGAAACAGTTATTCCAAACTTTGCTTCCCCATCAATAGTAACTTTATTTGTCTAGATTTAACATCAGTTTGTTCATCTTAGCTATTGTCAAGGGAAATGGAGTTAGATGGCAAGGAACAGTAAATGCTAGGAGTCATCACATGCTCTTGACATCTCAACTCAAGAGCTCGAGATGATTTCTCCCAACTATTTCATTTTGGGCATAAATGTAAAGAATCAGGGAGGAGTCTTCCAAAACCTCTTCCAAATACTGTCTTGTTCCCCAGAACAGGAACGTTTCACCCATTTTGCTTACATAGTATAACAGTTCTTGTTTATTTCTCTCAAGAGAAATCAGGGAGCCATCAGGGAATCTTTAACAAGCAGACCTCATGTTCAAAATCTTCAGGAGAAGAGTGGGTAGAAAAGGAAAAACATATATTGTTGGCTTGAAAATATCAGCCAGTTTGATTGCATTTTCCTTGCTTGCAGATCATACAAAGCCAAACACACTCATGTCTATGAAGTGAAATAACAATTCATGTTGTCAAGTAAAAGTATGGTGAAGCAAACAAGGACAAAGATGCAGAAAAGTTGTATTCTTTTCCAAAAACTACTACAGAACTGCTATGCAACTTCAATCATCTTTCCTCTATTTCCTTCCCATTAATTTTAACTCAAATTTCTCTCATTATCCCACTATTCTAAAACAGTTTATATTAAACTTTGTAAATTAAAGGCATTTACCCCCAGTGACTTATAACATATTACAGTATCAGTCACTGAGATGATATAAAGCTCATTATTATTATATCAGAACAATGATGACAGGCTAACCCTGAAAGATGCTATAAGTCTTGAGTGAGATAATGGTGCTAGTAATTATTTTCTGGCAACTGGTTATTTTTCTGACCCTAGTCTTCTGGAAAGAGGCTCAAAGTTTCAACAATGTCTTTTGAAAGGACATACTTTCATATTGTGTGCTTATTTAAGAACAGCCACAGTCCCAGTTCTTAAGTAATATAAATTATGCTTAAATCCTACCTAAATATACAGAAACATAGCTTGAGGTTCTGCCACCAGAAATCACAGAATCGTAGAGTTGGAAGAAACTTGGAGGCCTTCTAGTACAGCTCCTTACCTTCAACAAATTTCAAGTAATAGATCACCTATGACTCCAGGAAACAAGATGTTCCACTAGTTAAGAGCTCAAACAACCAGAAAATTCCTCCTTATTTTGAGTTTGGTTCTCCCTCTCTAAAGCTTTCACATTGATTCTACTCTTATCCTTGAGCACTATGGAGAATAAATCCTCCTCCATGTGACATCTCTTCAAGAATTGGAAGGCCACTATCATGTCTCCCCTTAGTCTTCTCTTTTTAAGCTATACACGCCCAGCTCCTTTAAGTGTTCTTCACAGGATTTACCTTCCAAGTTCTTCATCATCTTTGCTGTTATTTCTGCACTCTTTCCACTTCCTTAGCATTCTTCTGGAGTTGTGGCAACTGTGATTGCATGCAATATTCCAGGTGTGGTCTGAATGTGTGCAGCACAGAACTATCTCTTCCTACTATACCTCTGTTAATAAAGTTCAAGACTGCATTACTTTTTTTGACAGCTGCAGTATGCTGCTAGTTCATAATTAATCTATGTTCTCCAGGACACCAAATTCTTATCACAAGTACTATTGCTGAGCCAGGTGCACCATATTTCATACATGTGCATTTGACTTTTCTTACTCTTATATTTCTCACTACTGATCTGCATGATGTAGAATCAGGGCCAACGTGGAAGTCTATCAAGATTCTTTTGAACCTTGAGCTATCCAAGTATCTGAAGTTTTAGCAATCCCCCAAGTTTTGTGTTGCTTTTGCTGAGCATCTCCTCATCTAAGTATTTATGAAAACTGTGAAGAGCATTGGGCTCACAACAGAACCCCAAGATATCCCATTACATACCCCTCTCCATGGAGACATGAAGGACCAAATGTTAGTACAGCTGTTCAGTTAAGTACAAATCTGTTTGTTCTATTTCATCAAGAAGGAGACTGTGGTCAGCTTTAACAAACATCTTAGTGAAATCAAAGTACACTATATCCATAGAATCCCCTTAGATTCATACCTCTATATCTAATATCTCTATATCTAATATCCATTCACCTTGTTCTCCCCAAAAAGCAGTAAAATTTGTCTAGCATGACCTATTTTTAAAATCTTATGCTGGCTGCTATTAATTGCCTTGTTTGTTTGTTCCCCGCCTTTATTACTTTTTATAAATAACTCAAGGCGGCTAAATGCTTGTAGTTTCTAGCCCAGTGCCTTTCACCATCACACCAAACTGACTCTCAGTTAAAAACATGATGTATAGGAAAAACTGTCCACATCATCTTCTCTGTTTAAAATACACAATGCTTTTCCATTTGAAATTTAAAACCATGTACATCTACAATACAGGATCATAGGAAAATGTAATGACGTCTCCTCAGTGATGCAAAGCCAAGTCCCTCTTGAATTTTGATTCTATAGATTGCCTCACATGCAAGATATCCTCAAGTTCTCCTTTTGCATTTTAGCAGTAAAAAGCAGGAAGGTAAGTGATCTTACTCATCTACACTCTCCTATCTTCTCTCACTTTATTATAAGGAGGAGTAATATATTGGTTAAAATCTGTTGACAATCCATTGACAAAGATAGTTAAGTTTTAATAATTCATTTAAAAATTGGCTGTCAAAATACAGGGAAAACATTCTATTTTATACTAACATTTGTTAAAACATGGACAGCTTTAAATTAAATGAAAATAAATTCAAGTCTCAGACATGTGAATATTTTCAGATAGGTAGTTCTCAACTTACAACCAAAATTGGGACTGGAACTTCTGTCATAATTTATCTGTTTTCATCATTTTATAGGCATACTATTTCATAGATAATCACTGTAGAATCTAAGAAAGATACTCCTTTCTGCTGATTAAAAGACCCTGAATAACTTGCTCTGAGGAAAACCATATGTTATTCTCAAGATAAATATCCAGCCACAATTCCCTCTGAATTCTACTCTTAATCCTCCTCTTAATTCTGCAAGGAAACCTTGCTGTTTCTCAAAAAACAGCTGAAAAATCTAGTGAGAAATCCAAATCACAGAAATTGTTGCTATAATATTACTGATCCTGACCCATCAACATACACACAGAGGACATACACTTTGAGCCATCCGAAGTCATTTTCAAATGGAGCACTATCAAATCACACAAAAATAAATGCACACCTAGTGCCAGTGGAACCTACTACCATGTCCATAAACAGTTCAAGGCTTTGCCTGAGAAAAAGCTTGTCTATCCAATTTAATAGAGAGCTTAGAGTCAATTACTCCAAAACATGATGTCCATGTCTCCATCAGCCATTCACCCAGTAGGCTTTGTGCCAAATGTACAGCTGCTAGGCAACTCTGGAAAACCCAGCTAATGCCATTAAAGCAATGAACAAAAATCATTAGACTTCACCAAAGCCTGCTCAGCAATATAGATTTCTAAAGTCTGTGTAATATGAGTGATGATTGCAATGCCATTCTAGTTCTTGACCAAATACTGTATTTTAAAAAGATTCTGTATAAAGAAATGCTGCTACAATATTAACATTAATCCTGGACTGCCTTTTGCATCGAGCAATACTATGTAACCTTAAATAAGTTTACTCCATCTGTGAACACAGTACTTTGATTTGTAAACCTGATTTATGGCAACTTGTTCAACAAAGTTTCATATGCTATTTAGGCCAGTTGGTTTGTACATATACTGTACATCTTTTGACTGAATGACGTCACAAAATTCAAAGTGAGATCACCACCACACCAAGTCAGAGGTCTGAAGGAAATTGCTAGTTATCCAATACTTGAATCTTGACTGCAGAGGAATCCATACATTTGCACTTTTTTCCCATAATGGCCATCAGACAATACTATGGTAATTTTGTTGATGGCAGAAATTAAAACAAAAAGAATTTTTGGAGTCCAAGTCTGTTTCTAATTTGCAGCTGTATCCCAGAATATGAATGTTTACCTATATTGGTAAAAAGGAGAATTGCTAAACATTTTTTCTTGAAATCATATCATGCTCCCTGCTTCAATACTATCTTACATTACAATTGACAGTTATACATTGGATTTAAAAAAAAAATAGTTAAAGCAGCTAGGAGTGTCATTCACACATAAAGATATAATTAATCACTCTGGCCTCTAGGAAGGAAATCAAAAGAGTTAACTGTTCTTTTTGTTTCCAGAGAGCAGCAACATTTCTTTAATAAATCCACACTGGAGAATGAAACCAGTTTGAATTTTAACCATCATATTGGATATTAAGGTATAACTATAGACTAAAAACAAAGACACATGGAAAAAAGGGGAAAATGAAATTCCATTTACACCCTCATACAGCTTCCTGCAGATAAGAACTCCTGGATTTGAGCCATCCATTGTCATTTGAAAAGTATCTCAATATCCATATATTGAAAGTGGAAGGCAAATATTTGCACGTACTAGGAGTGCACATCAGATTAAAAGAAACATTTACAGTGAAACAATGGAAACAGTTCCACAAAACAGAAAGAATATTTTGAAATGACTGGTGTGTTTTATCGAAGTGTGCATCTCTAGAATAGAAGATACAAGTAAGGCCCCAGCAGAACATCTCAATATGGATTGCTTCTGTTTGTTCTTGAGAGCCAGTCTGGTACATGGTGAAAATGTTAGACTAAGACCAGGAAGACCCAGGTTCAAGTCCACCAATGGCCAAAGAAATCAACTGGATGCCTTTGGAACAATCAAGTCATTCTCTTAGTTCAACCTACTGTACAAGTTATTGTGGTTGGAATAAACTGAAAAGAGATTCCTGGATAAACCTGTGAGCTTTTGAAGAAAGACAAAATATAAGTACTGACTTCTTTGAAGGAGGCGTGTAGTTCACCCTTTCCTCAAGAGATCTGCACACCCAACAATGCTGGACAATTTTCATCCAGGCTCCAAACTCTCTTTTTAGTGGAAGGGTTGTCAAAAAGGTGATTGAGCTGTATTTCTGTAGGCCCTGGAGAAAATTAATTACCTGGGCTTGAATTTCAGGCCAGATCACAGCATGGCGATGACACCGATTATTCTTCTTGATTAACTTTTTGGACCTGGGACAGGAGGAATACAACTGTACTGTTCCCTTTTGATCTCTTAGTAGCTTTCTATACCATAATTATACCATTGCTGGGAGTCAAGTGGCATATAAAATTATTATTTTTATACACAAAAATGTAAAATCACAGCTGTCAGGTCTTTAGCTGGTGTTGGCCTTCCTACACATCAAGTTCTTCCCAAGAGCCTAGGATGTAAAAATATATTGGCATAGTATATGTGTGGATGCAAGCAATGTGGCCTTTTGAATTTGACAAATGGAAACTTTATCAATGTGTAGCTTTTCTAAGTGCCATCCAAGATTTTTTGGTCCCAGGGTGGTGATAACCCATGGGACTACCATAGCTGGTTTATGCCATAATCTTTCAACTTACTTTTCAGAATTTGATGCCTCAACTCCAATTTTTGTCTTCTATTGTACTATCCCCTGGTATTACCACATTAATTATCCATACTTTCTTCTTTTTAGCCACAGTTAAATCTAGTGTCTTATGAGCCAAGACTTCATCAATTTGTATTTGGAAATTCCACAATATTTTAACCTGTTCATTCTCAACTATTTTTTTCAACTTTATGTTCACACCAGTTTTTCATCACTGGCTCGTAATAACTTTTACAGATATTCCAGTAAATCATTTTGGCCACTGTATTATTAATAATTTCCCTCTTCTTTCCCAGTTATTGCATTTCTGACATGAGACAAGCCACTGTGTTATGTCATTGTTTATAATCAGTTTCTGCAATCTTCTTACACAAGCTGAATATATGCTGTACTGTTCCTTCTGCCTCTTTGTACAATCTGTACTTTGAATCATTTGATTTTTCAATCCTGTCCTTGACTGCATTCATTCAAATAGCTTGATTTTGAGCAGCCAAAATCAAGCCTTCAGTTTATTTTTATACTGTTCCATTGCCAAGTTTTATCTTTATCCACTTTCCCCTAGATCTTTTGTAGAAATTAACCATGTAATGCTTTTCCTTACCATCAAGAAATGTATTATTATTATTCCTTCTGGGTTGTCTACTGGACTATCTATGGGAACTAGGACTGGAGAGCACCATTCTGCAACACTTCTCCTCTGTCACTGGTTGCAGCCAGTATTGACAAGAGAGGAGAGATCAAAACCAAAGCCTCTGATACGCAAAATATCAGAACGTTTAATGCTCTTAACTCTGTTTAATATTTCCATGAGATCACTGTGTGATGTCATCCTTTCGATCAAGGTCATCTGTCAAGTGGGATCAGATATCAACAGTACTGTGATACCTAACCCAAGCTATACATCTCATTCTCAAATTGACAAGGAATGCTGTCAAAGTCTTGTCCCAGTACCTGGAAGCTGCTGGCTGTGGATATTGGGCCACCAGGATCTGGAACTTTTGACCTTTAGTTCTGGATGGTATTGCATTCTTCATTTGGAACTGGTGCATAATTCCAGTAAAGAAACAGTATCTCTTTGCACAGATTCATCTTGGGTACTTGCTGAGTCCATTCCTGGACTCAGGGCCACTCACACCTTGCTTACCTTGTGTATGGATTTTATAGTGCAGTCTTCATGGTGCTGCTCTAACAACTATTTTAGACACTGCAACTGGTTAGGAATATCACAGTGAAGACAGGTAATGGATATGCTTTCTACAGCTCCACAACATTTCCATTTTATGAGCTGCACTGGTTGTCAGTAAATTTCCAATTCAGAACTAGCACAATTCAAAGTGCTAGTTATGGAAGTATAAAGTGCCTTACATGGTCTAATCTCTATTTAAGGAACTAGAGATTCTCTGTAGGTTCTCTGGTTTGACCCTGTCCGACTATATGTGATCTGATAGAGTTGTTACATTTCTAGTTTCTAAATGTTTCGAGTTTCAAAAATCTGATGGAACCCAGAAAAATGTGTCTCCTTTGTTATAGTACCTCCCCTCTGGAATAATGTTAACACAGACATCTGAATGGTCCCTATCCTGTGTCCTTTAGATGAGCCCTTAAGACCTGACTCTTTTCCCAGACTTTGGGCTAGGATGCAAGGGGGGCGGTCAAGGATATGATTGTGCTAAAAGAATGTGGAATTTTCCCCTTAGGTAATTATTTTGTTGCTAATTGGCTTACATTCTTTTCTGATTTCATTCTTGTGTACTACCCTAGATTGTCTGGAGTTGAGAGGCCTTATAAATGCATTTTAAAATAAAACAAAGTCTAATAAATACATAAAATTAGCCAAACTTCCCCCCCCAAAAAAACTAGGTTCTCTTTGATACTGAATCAGAGAGATTGATACTGAAATGAACCAAAATACTAGGTTCATTCGCTACTCTCCAAAAAGACAGTCAGTATCCATAGACAATGTTCAGTTCTTATTGAGCTGGACTGCTCCTCAACAGTATTTATTGCTTAAATATTTCTTTCTATTTCTTGAGGTCATCTGCTCCTACACATCTGCCAATTTTTTCTCTAGCCAGGGGTGCTATTTTGATTATATAAAAAGTAAGACTCACCTCTGAAGATAGAATGTAATATTAAATTTAAATACATCTCTATAATTTATTTTAAAAATATTATTTTAAGAGGTGAATCTGTGGCAGAGAATGTTAACCAATATAAAAAATTGTCACACCACAGAAAGAGGGATTCTCCTGGATATAATAGGAGATGGGACAGAATGAGTCAAAGTTCTAGCATGTGGTGACAACATTTGCTGTATTTGAATAATCCTTACGTAAATTATATTGGTGGCATCGTCAATACTTCTGGGATTGATAATATACCTCTAGGCTTATTGCAGTAGAGTTTAAAACAAGCAATAGCAAGTTTTTACTTTGGGAGAACCCATTAGCTCTGCCAATTACCTATCATTTAGTGAGTCAACATTTAAAGTCATCTCCTCTTGTCTCTTGTAATAATTTGACATCTCTCCTTTGATACCAAGATAGCATGAATAGTTCCTTTGTTCGCATATCTAGCAAATTAATCATGCAATTTTTATATTCACATATAAATATACATTGTTGTTCAGTCGCGCAGTCGTGTCCGACTCTTCGCGACCCCATGGACTACATTACGCCAGGCCCCCCTGTCTTG
>JANHZU010001981.1:37809-64073 GCA_032468055.1 Acrochordus granulatus
AACGGATTATCTGACTTTCCATTGTTTCCTATGGGAAACTGTGTTTCTCTTTACGAGCATTTCGCGCTAAGAGCGTTCTTCCAGAAATGGATTAATCTCGTCTTGTGAGACACCACTGTATATCCATTCTTGTACACTTTTATGAACACAAGGTTATCTGTAATTTATCCTTGGGATATTTATTGATCCAAATGTATATTTTGTTTACATCAACCAGCCCTAAGTTATGTTGAATTTACACACAACTTTCCCAAACATACTCTTTTCATTTGCAAATTTCTGGACATTCTTCATTGTATATGGAGCTACGTTTCTTCATTAACTTTTCCAGGAAAGGATGTGGGGTGCCAGTTGACTCCATTTGCTTCTACAATCCATCCTATTCTGGAGTTTGCATATGTGGATCAGACTCTTTTTGGCAGATTTCTTTTACCACCTATCTAGGACACCTTTGTCCCTCTTCCTGGATCATTTCCCATGGTCCTGCCTGCATGGTTTTGCAAACTCCATGTCCTTGCTAGGCATCATCATCAGAGTTTACATTATTAGAGTTTATTGTGGGCTGCAGAAAACTACTTGAAGGCTGAATGCGACATATGGGTCATCAGCTTGAAACCCCTGATAAATCCCCATTGAATAAATTTATTTTAAACTGCAGTTCTAAACATACCTGGGAATAAGTCCTATTGAAGTCAGTGGGCCTTATCTGAGTAAATAAGTACTGAATTATAATATAATGTTTGTTCGTTGCCCAATGGAGGAATGCAGGAAGGAAATCTCATCATTTCCATATAAGGCTCTCTCTTTCTACCAGAGCAAGCATTTTGTGAATCAGATTGTCAGAAGCTCACAACGACTTCTAGCTAGATTTGTTTGCTTGCATTTTATGTATTTATTTAATTTATATGCTGCCCATTTTGCTGCAAGTGACTCTGGGTGACTTACAATAAAAGGTTGCTAAGTTTTAAGAATTATTTAAGAAACTTCAGTTTAGGAAATCTAAATGGGAGGCAGGAAGAATTTTCACAAAGTATTCTTGTGTTTCCTTCTACAGCACTCTGAAGGACAAGAATCTTCTCAACCTGACGGAGGCCATGTGCCTTAACTTGCAAACCATTCTGCTTCCTGGCCCCAACAGAGCCAGTGGGCAGTGGAGAGAGGAAGGCCTGTTCCACTTGTCCTACAGCACAATGTTCAGGTAAGTAAGGCACTTCTAAGTCCTTTTTCATATAATACATTTTTAATAAGTTTCATTATAAGGTAAAAATATAGAAAAAAAGTTAGAAAAATAGAAAAGAAAGAAAAAAGTGCAAAGAGAAAAAAAGTAGATGATGACTTCCAACTATCTTTGGTGCATTAAATTACAAAAATAATACAATCTTAACCTTTTGCTGTATATTTCACAAGATTTAAATCCATTTCCATAATTACAAAATCATTCTAATCATCAAAACCTAAAATCAAAGTTTCACTTTTTTCAGTTTCAAGCAAAAAGTCCAGAGATGGTTTCCAAGTAAAAATGAAACTAGGTAAATTCTTCTCTTTAATTAAAACAGCTTTGCCATCTCCACTAACTCCATCAACTTTACCATTCACTCATCCATTGTGGGAATTCATGTGTCTTTCCATCTTTGTGCATATAAGATTCTTGCTGCTGTAGACATATATAATATCAAAGTTTCAGATTTTCTTTCAAGTTCTTTATCCATCAAACCTAAAAGGAAAAATTCTTGTTTCAGTTTTACATTTATTTTAAGAATCTTTTGAATTAAAGTAGAAATCTGTTCCCATTGTTTCTTTGCTTTATCACAAGTCCACCAGAGATGATAAAAAGTACCCTTTTTGCAGTTGCATTTCCAACATACATTTGGAACTCCCTTATACATTTCTGAGAATGTCTCGAGCATTAAATACCAATGATGCATGTTTCTAAATCCTAAACAAGTTTTTAGATGGTCTGCTTGGGTTCAATATGAAGGGATGACAGGGTCTCTAATAGAACCTCCAATAGGGGATCTAAGGCCAACTTCTCAACCTTCTTACTCTCCTTTCCTTTTCTTATTCTTTGGTTTCACTACTTGTTCTCCTTTCTCTGGTAAACATGGAGTAGTGACAGGAAGAAGAAAAATGTGGCAAATCTCCCAGTTGCTTTGTTTGCTGCCTCAATGACTGTAGGTTGTTAAAGTGTAAAAAACAAAGAAGCTGTGATGAAAGCAGAACAAGGTAGGTGGTCCCAGTAAGGTTATTTTGCTCCCCTGGTAGTTGGAATGGGTTCTGTACTTTTTTGATTATACAAGAAATGGAAACTGAATTCCATATCTTACATTCAAACTTTCAACACAATGGAGTTATCAAGCTGCAGATATTGATAAAAGTGCTTATTGAATTGCTGCTTTTGAATGAACTTTATGCAACATGCACAGGAAATGCTTTGATGAAAAAGCAACATTCAAATATCAGGTGAACATTTTAGGTCTGCAGGGAGCCAAAGAACATGGATAACCCCATTTCAGAAAATAAAAAACAGTTTCTATACGCAATCCAGCCTTTTGTTAAAAACTGACTAGATTTCAATATTAACTACTAAGACTTGTACCCAATTATAGCTTTTAGATTTTAGGGGGAACGGTGGCTCTGCAGTTAGAACTAGTTAGAACTATGGCTTGCCAATTGGCAAGCCTAGGTTCAAGGTCCAGGTACTGCATGGTGGGTGAGTTCCCACCACTCGCTCCAGTTCCTGCTCACCTACCAGTTTGAAAGCATGTAAATGCGAGTAGATAAATATGTACCATTTTGGTGGGAACCCACGCAGGGACAAAAAAGGGGAGCCCCCATTGAGTATCCCCAGACAATGGTAACATCACTGGCTAATACCTTTTGACCCGGAAGCATCTTGAAACATCTATAGTCTTCAATGCTGGAGACTCCAGCTGCCTGTAACATCACCATATGCTAAATAAATAAATAATAGCTTTTCGAATGAGAGAAAATTATTCTTCTCTTGATATTTTTTTGATTAATTCCCTGAATATCTTCCAAAGTAATGCTGCTCTCTAAATAAGGATTGGATGGGATCTTGGAGATCATCTAGTCCAAACCAGTCTTTAGAATTTCCAGAAAAGGAAAACCCACTATCTCTTGAGACATTCTATTCCATTGCTGAACATCTTTGATAATTAGGAAAACCTTTCTGCTCTCCAGTTGAGAACTACTTCTCTGCAATTTAAATCTACCATTCTTGCCCTTTTTTCTGAACAATTCTGCCTGGCATCCTTTCAGAAACTTGAAAAGTGCTATCATATCTTCCAGAAGTCAGCTAAACAGATCCAAGATTTTCAGTCATTCCAAGTTTCTGGGTTCCTTATCATATTGATGGCTTTCCTTTGCCTCTGCTATGGCATGTTAACATGAATTGGTGCCAGGTTTTTGTTTTTGCGTGATAGCCTAGCAGTTAAGATGGGTTTGTCAGCCGGAAGGTTGGCAGCCCAAGTCTGAGACCCAGGCATTGCACAATTGGCTCCTGCCAATCGAGCAGTTCGAAAGCATGCAAAATGAAAGTAGATAAATACAGTAGGTACCACCTAAATTGGTGGGAAGGTAACAGTGTCCCATGTGCCTTGGCATATAGTCATGCTGGCCACATGACCACAGAAGCGTTGTCAGACAATGCTGGCTCTTTGGCTATGAAACAGAAGTGAGCACAACCCTTCAGAGTTGGAAACCTTTATCTTTTTACTTTTTTCTTGCTTTAATGTTTTATCTGTTAACTGGTATTGTATATATTTTTTAAATTATTTTATATGTCTTTTAATTTCTGATTGGGAGCTGCCCAGAGTTGGCTAAAAGATGGGCAGATATATTTTAAATAAATAAATGCTCCAGTGCCTGGTACTGGACATAATATTCTACATATGGTCTGATCAGTACTGAATAGAGAGGAATGATACCTTCTCTTGATCCTGGATCTATATTTCTGTTGAAACAGCCTAAGATTACATTTACTGTTTTTGCTGCTAAGATTACATCACACTGTTGGCTGATACAGCTTGTTTAGGATACCCAGAATCTTTTTACAAGTACCTCTGACCATACTGGATATTATACCATCCTATATTCATACGGTTGATATTTTCTACCAAAATGGAGGACTCTGTACTTGTCTTGAAATACATCTTCCTGCTTTCTACCTATTTTTCCAGCTTGCCTGGATCATCCTGAATCCTGAAACTTCCTCTAAGGATTTGCTACTTTTGTATAATCTGAAATTTGATATTTTTAAGCCTTGATCAAGTCTTTTATAAATGTTTTGAACAATTCAGGGCCAGGAATGGAGACATGTGGTATGCCACTTGATATCTTTCAACCTGATGTGGAGTCATTGACATACATTCTTTGGTTATAGTTGTGCAACCATCCTGTGTTTTCTACCGTTTGGAGTCTCTTAGCCATTAAGAATAGCTTTCAAGGGAAGAAATGTTGAAAATAAATACAGCATTGTTTCTTTCAAGACGAAGTGCTTTCTTTAATGCAAGGTTTAGAAATGAACCCGGTTCAAGTTTTCAGTTTAACAACTCTTTATTAAGTGAGACAAATAATGTGAGGATAGTGGCTTTAGGATAGAAATAGTCTTCTATGGTCAGAAACCCTATCTAGCTTCAAGGAGCTGGTTCCATAACTGAGAGAGAAGAAAGAAGGACTTTCATAGACAGGATAGCTGGTTATATTTTCAATAGAAGAGGTTGTTTAGCATTGTGTTGTAGTCCCAACACATTTGAAGGATACCAGATTGGAGGGGCAAAGAATAGAGGATGAAAAGCTAGAATAGAATAGAAAGAAAAAGATATATATATACAAAACAAATGGTATAGAATATCAAGTGATTTTCTTCATTTTTTTTATCAAGTGATTTTTTTCATAAGAACTGTGATATTTACAATGTGTTGTAAAATAATTCTTTTAAATAATTATTTAATCCCCTCCCTCCTAACTCTGCAGAGCTGGATTCCTGACACTGTATGGCAATGAAAGCAGGAATTATGAAGATGTTAATAGTCAAGCTAAAGACCGAGCTCATTCTATGGATGTTTATAATGTGTATTATAAATTAGACCGATTTTTGATGAAAGCTGCTCGCTCAACTTTGAGTATAGGTGGGTGTCATTGGTAAAGAAATATTCTTAAAATTCGAGTGCTTTGCAGATTGAAACTTAAGTGTGTTTACTTCTTAGAATTGCAACTAGAACTAATTGTGATAAACATTTGGAGTGGATTTTCACTTCTTATTTAAATGTAACTGCAATTTAATTAATTGTAATCTTCAGTTTCAGACAGGTTTGTGTAACAAAAATGAAAAATGTATTAATAGCTATTATTAACAAGTGCTGCCTAATAATTAGAGAACTAAAAACCAGAAGATTGTGAGATCTAATCCCATCTTAGGCACGAAAGCCAGCTGGGTGACCATGGGCCAGTCACTCTCTCTCAGCCCAGCCCACCTTGCAGGGTGATTGTTGTGGGGAAAATAGGATGAGGAAGGAACATTGAGATATTTATAAAAATAATAAAAGTGAGATTAAAAAATCTTTTTAAAAAAGCAATAATGTGTCAATGGATGAATATTTTTGTTCATAATTCATTTTGTAAGATGCATCTGATCTAGAAAATTGTAGTCTCCAGAAGCTTTTGCTGTATGGAAATATCTGTAGTGGAAAGTCAAGTGATATGATCATTCTGATAGCAGTTTCCAGGATAAAGGGAATTTTTGCTACAGATTGATTTTTTCGTGGGACACATCTACCAATGGAAGGACACGGTATCAGTCCATTTGAAAAATAATGCATGTTTCAGGTCCAGTTGGGACCCACTGAGAGAGAGAGTGCTTCCATGTTCAGTTTCCTTCTTGTATTTATACTGTACCTAGTACAGTGATACCTCACAAGACAAGACTAATCTGTTCCGGAAGAATGCTCTTAGCGTGAAATGCTCTTAAAGTAAAATGAGGTTTCCCATAGGAAACAAGAGAAAATCGGACGATCCGTTCCACCCCCCAAAATATTCACCAAAAAATCATTTTCAATGGAATTTGATGTAGAAATGATTGTCCCTAACATCTGAAACAAGTAACCACGATTAACATACGATATAAAGCAGAAATAGAACAAACTACTATAAGCAGCACTTATGAATCTGCTTCAAGGCTGCTGCTAGGCTGGCTCAGAGGATCCGCTGCTGCCGCTGCTGAGGCAAAACTGCCTTTTCCCTCCGCAACGCCCCTTTCTGTGTGTATTGGAAATGTTTCTTGCGTCTGTACTATGAGGGGAGAAGTGACAAGGAGGAATTTCTGCTTTATTTTGTGTGTGTGCACATGCACACATGTGTGCTTTGAGAATATCCCAGCTAGCATGAGGGAGATGAGGGAGAGGAGAGGAGGGGGAGGGGACTGCCTGGAATTGAATCTGGAGTCTGAAGTCTCAGGAGTTGTATCTCTTGAACACCTTTCACTTAATTTACGCTGTTTATGCAATGAGAGAGGAGAGCTCTGTTGTGAGATTTCCCACATGAGCTCATTACACAGTGCTCATTGTGATCAGGAACGTCGACTTGCCACCACGTGGCAGCATATGCAGAATGCGTGCGCTGCTGCCCGTATGGGAATGGAGTAAGCCACGCGGCAGAGTCGGCAGAATGCACACACTCTGCCCTCCGTATGGGAATGGAGTAAGGCATGCAGCAGAGTCGGCAGAACACATGCGCTTGCCGCCTATATGGCAATGGAGTAAACTGCATGTGGCAGCGTCAGCAGAACTCTCGCGCGGGGTTGCTGCCTGAACGAGAAATACAGAGCGCGCTGACTGATGATGTGCAAGTTATCGTGCAAAGTTTGCTTGGCTTGTTAGTGGCGGCTCGTCTAGTGGAATAAATTTTATTACATTTTTTGGTCATCCTGTGAATTAGTCATCTTGTGAGGTACCATTGTATTTTAATAGGTATAGCTGTTGCTTCTCTATTAAAGAGATCTTCCCAGGAACAAAACAAGCAAAAGACCTTTAAAATTACTGAATATATGTGGTTCATTAATAATATAAATACAACCTCAGAAAAGAGGCAATGGAAGTAATATTCTTATTGTTGTTGGTAGTGTTTTTTTTCTTCCTGAAAGAATAATAAACAATGGCATTGTTTAAATGCTGCTACCAATCTACCTGGAAGAGGGATTTCACAAGAGGAGATTTACAAACAGTAGGTGGCACCCTTGTGTAACTTTGTCGATCCATTTCCTTACAGGCGGTTCAAATAGACAGGTCCATCCAGCAGGATGAGGTAATAGGATAATTTTATAACAATTCAATCAGACTTCTCAGTGCAAGCTTACAAAAGTAGCAGAACACTTTCTTGCTCCATGTTTAACCTGGGAAGCTGTTTCAAGGAGAAGAATTATTGCTAAGTGGAATCCTATCCCTTTCAAATTCTGATGCACCCTTTCATCTACCATCTTGAGCTCTCTTTCAATTTGGATATAAAATAAAATAGCTTAAAATGGTTTCTGTCATTGACAGCTGCAGAAATGACTTGGATGCATAATACCAATATTATGGCTTCCTCCCGTTTCCTCCTGCACGGTGATCATTTAAAGGTCCCCTGATCTTTAGAACTCTGAACCTGCACCCATTGTTGGCTGAGGCCTACCTGCAATATGTTTCAGCCTTAAGACTAAAATTATCTAGACCTGTATCAGTCTGGGTTCAGGTCTGGTTATGAGACAAAAGTGGCTTTGGTTGCATTTGTGGATGACCTCTGGTGAGAGTGGAATGGGGGTGGTACATCCATCCTTGCTCTACTTGACCTCTCAGCAGACTTCAATACCATCAACCATGGTATCTTTGATGTTAATAGAGAGCGAGAGGTCCAATCCTCGGCCACTACTCCATGGCATGCCACAAGGTTTGGTACTCTCTCCGTTCCTTCTTAACATCTACATGAAGCCGTTGGGTGAGATTATGCATCGCCAAGGGATGAGGTATTATCAATATGCAGATGATGCGCAGCTTTACATTTCTATCCCTGGTGATGCGAGTGTCGCCGTGACTGTCCTCTTGCAGTGCCTAGAGGCTGTGAGGGCCTGCACAGGGGATAACAGACTTCAACTGAACCCTGGCAAGACTGAGTGGCTGTGGGTACAAGGGCCCTCTGGTTCCCAGAGTTAACATCTTTAGTGCTGGATGGGGTTGCACTATCCCAGATAGACCTGGTGTGCAACTTGATGGGTTCTCTTAGACTCACGACTCCTGCTCGAGCAGCAAGTGGCAGTTATGGCTAGGAGAGCCTTTGCACAACTTTGTGTTGTATGGCAGTTGCACCATTCTTGGACCAGGAGTCCTTGTGCTCGGTCACTCATGTCCTAGTCATCTCTCAACTTGACTGGAGCAATGTGCTCTACATAGGGCTACCTTTGGGCTGCATCCAGAAGCTACAACTGGTACAAAATACGGCTGCACAGACTATTCTTGGGGTCCTTAGAGTGACCCGTATAACACTATTACTGTGCAAACTGCATTGGTTGCTGGTTTGTTTTCGGGTGCAGTTCAAGGTATTGGTTATCACCTTTAAAGCCCTTCATGGCATAGGGCCAGGCTACTTAAAAAACCACTGGGTTCAGCTTGTCCCACCCATGCCAGCAGTGAGGGCATGCTGCAGATCCCGTCAGCCAAGGTGGGATCCAGAAGACGAGCCTTTTCTGCCATTGCACCTGCCTTCTGGAAGAGCATCTCTCTTGAAGTGAGGTTGGCCCCCACCCTCCTGGCCTTCCAGAAAGCCTCAAAAGCTGGCTCTGTGGGTTGGTCTGGGGGCCGGGCAGCCATACGTCTTATACAAGATAGCTAGTCAACTAACAGGTCCAGCTTGTTGTGACCCACATCTTGTCTTGTTTTAATTTTTAATGTTTTTTATTAACGCATTTATCGTTATATTTTTTGTAATTTTAGTGTAAGCCACACAGAGTCACCTTTGGCAAGTAGGGCAGCAAATAAATCTGATAAATAAAAATAAAACAAAATAAAATATTTAGTATGAACTACGTATGCCTTCTTTGATAACAGAGTACATATTTTTCTAAAATATTTTGGCACAAACTCAGATTGCGCATCTTGAGACTGGTATAATTAAGGCCTATCTCTAATTTCTGAGAAGCTTTTGAGTAGATATGCCTCAATGAGATCCAGTCCAGTGTAGTGGTTTAATTATGAGGCTAGAAACTAAGAGATGGTGAATTCTAGCCCTGCCTGAGTCACAAAGCCAACTGGGTGACTTTGGGCCAAACCCTTTTTCTCAGCCCTAGGAAGCAGGCAATGGCAAACCACTTTTGAAATCTTGCCAATAAAACTGCAGGGACTTGTCCAGGTAGTCATCGAGGAAGGAAGGAAGGCAGGCAGGCCATAAATTGTATAATTTGGGACAGTCAAATGATGTATAAATGTATATTGACATTCATCAATTGTTATACAAATATTACAATTATTACTTATCAAACAAACACATAAATTTCCCAGGAATTAACCTGGAATGTACAACTTGGAGAGAGTGAAGAAATCAGCTTGAATATGTACCAGTTTTGCTAATGAATGTGTGTAAGAAGCTCTGTAGATGCCTTCTTAAATAAGGGCCCCAAAGGCCAGTGCCAGCAAAAAATTCAAAGTTACAACAGTGCTGGAAAAAAGATAGACAGACATAAGTGCAGACAGAAGCACTTAGAACTGTTGAAGCATCGCCGCATTCATGTGATTAAAATTCACACACAAATTTAAATGTCGGCATGTATTTAGAAGAAATGCAGCATCTGAACATCATGTGATCAACATTCGTGATCTTTCCAGCTGGCTTTGGACAAGCAAAGTCAATATGGGAAGATGGATTGCTTAATGACTGTGTGATTCACTTAACAACTTCAGTGATTCACTTAAAACCCTGGCAAAAAAGATAGTAAAATTAATGTTTTGCTTAGCAACAGAAATTCTGGTCCCAATTGTGATTGTAAGCCAAGGAATACCAGTAATTTCTGTTGATAAAAATGCAATAAAATTTGAGAGCACCTCAACTTTACAAGGTTGTTCTCAGGATAAAATAAGACCCTCCAAGCATACAGCTCTGATTGTATTGGAGGAAGGACAGAATATTAATGTGGCCCAAATAATAACTACGTATTATTCATATTTATATCTCTGATGATTCTCTGTACAGTGGAAAAGTGGAGATTTTGCAACATCAGGAAGGAACTTTGGAATTTATTTTCTATGGAAAGGCTGGACAGCAGAGCAAACCAAAGTGTTTGGCTGAACAGCTATAAGCAGCACTTGGTAGATCTTGGTGTGAAGGACGATATGCAAACAAAAGCCATGGTGCTGCAGCTCTGGAGTACTCAGGTAAGCATGAAAATGAAATATGTAAAAAATTACTTCTTTTTCAGGTTTCTCAATCTCAGATTCCATCCTCTGCCATAAATTATATATACACAAAAGTTGGAGTTAGGAAAACATACCTATGGCTCAGAATATATTGAAAATATAAATGTATGTGAATATCAGTATTGCATCGTGGACCACCTGTTTCTTATTGACATTAAAGACAGGAAATAATGTATTCTCATCTCTGCCACTTAAAGATCTTCGTGGGATTCTGGAAGGGATGAAGGAGTGGGCAAGGAAGAAAGTGAGATTGGGTGTCTCTGTGCCTGCATGTGAGAAAAGGTGCATGTGCATGAATGGGAAGCTTAATGGTCCTTTTTTAATGTTTTTAATCAATGTTTTAATGGTTGTTTTTGTTAGCCCCTGAGAGTCTCTGGATTTCAGCGGCATAGAAATATAATAAATAAAAATCTTAAATATGGAGCTAAATGGATCACAATTCTAACCTTTTATAAGGTGGTTTATATTTTTATAGTGACAAATGTGATTTGCACTCCTAGAAACTCTTTGCACCTACATATTGAGCACACGCACTAAAGTTCATAGATCTCCTGCTTGGCTCACATAAATAGAAAGTCCAGGGATTGCCATCTATATCTTTTAAAAAAGGACAGGAGAGATTTCTGAGTCAAATATGAAAGATCTGTTGCTTGTGTTTTAGCACATGTGTATAAATTGCAATCTCTGGAAGGTAAAGTCCAGCTCCCACGTCTCCCCAGCAATATCACCAATGCTGTTTTTTCATTCCCTTCTAAGTTCTGCCATTTTTTCTTGTTTTGTATATGGAGAGTATCTGTAGCAAAAAAGAGCCAGTTTGGTGTCATAGTTAGGGAAGTGGGCTAGAAACTGGGAGATGGTGAGTTCTAGTCTTATCTTAGCTACAAAACTAACTGAGTGACTTCGGCCAATCACTCTCTCTCTCAGGCCAAGGAAGCAAATAAGGGCAAACAGTTTCCAAAATTGTGCCAAGAAAATTGCAGGTACTAGTCCATGCAGTCATCAGAAGTCAACAATGACTCAAAGACACAAAGAAAAAATACACAGGACAAGGCTTTTTTAAAAAACAAAATTATTTTGCTTACATGTTTCTAAATTTATTTTAAACCCGGGAATCAACTGAAAAGTGAGGAGATGGGAATTCCTGGAGTTATATTTGTGAAAATGTAAGTTTATTATGAGTAATATTATTAATATTTAATTAATTTAAGCAGTTGTGCTCCTGTGTTCTAGATAATTTTGAATAATTTGAACAATCCTCTGTCTGAGCATAAGAGAGTTGTGACCTTTCCAAACTTGGGACTGGATTCCCAGTGGTTCAGGCAGTGCTATTATAGTTACTGGTTATCAAAGATTTGAAAGTCGTAATTCTTCTACATCTGGAGAGACACAGATTCCTTTAACTCAGAGTATCCTGACTTCTGGCCCTTCAGGATCACATTTTTGGAAGCAGCTACAATCAAATGATAGAGCACAAACAGTGCGTGCACATATCAGCTCTGTACCTTTGCATACCAAACAGGGTGGGGAGATCTCTCTGAAACATTGAAAAGCTACTGCTTACAGTGTAGCAGTACTAAGGTAAAAGTACAAGCAGTAGGATCCCACCAAAGATTGTTTGCTATATCCCAAAAGAATATTGCTAGTTGTTTCCCAAGGGGTCCCTTTTGTTTCCCAATCTGTAACTGGGAATTTTGCTCTAAAATATTCAATTTCCTTTCCTTCTCCTACAACTATTCCCATTTGTGTTAGTGAATCTGCTCTCAAAGACATTGCATGCTTCGGTTCTTTTACATTGCAAAGACTCTGAGAGATAATAAAAATTTTTAGAATGCAATTTTCAAGGAGGCAACAAAGACTTTTTCCCCTACAACATGAATAAATCCATTTGTTGCCATGTTAATAATTAAAAGTCTGGATATACTTTGATTCTGTCTCCTTCACTCCCTTTTAAACGGCTGCACTTTAATTAAAAGAACGGCAAAGCAAGAACAAAATCTTGCATCAAAATCAGCATGTATTCTTTAGACTTTGCACTTCTCTCTGTTGGATTTAATGATATCTTGATGTACTTGCTATCAACAATAGTGCTGTATTGAATTTTACTTAATCATCTCAATTTTAAGAAGCAAACAGCGAAAAATAGGCAGGGCTGGAGCTTCCTGTATTCTTCTGTTTCTCAGTTTCTGAAATAAGGGCATTGGTAGGAAAAAATGGCTGCAGTTAAGTTAATTGTTCTCCAGAATCAATTTCCCAAGTTGCACTGATTAAGACCTATTTGTTTATTTCCAATTAGCACCTGGCTCTAGTCCAATTAGCACTGTGGCTCACAGCATAAAAACAATTTAAAAGTATACAAAATGCATAAAACAATACCAATAATAACATGGCCAAACCATAAAAAACAACAAACAAGTTATATACCCACAAGAGTCTGTAACTATCTTCTTGTCAGCTACATATTCATCTGAAATGAGCAGAGGTCCTATGCACATAAGGATAACCAATATCATAAAAAGAAACTCTAAATAACACACATAAGACCACACATAGCACTACTAAATGCCTAGATGATGGAACAGTGCTGTAATTGGCAACATAGCTACAACTATGTAAGCCTGATACTTTCTTCTTTTGTGCTCATTCTTTTAAGGGGAAAAATGTTCCATAAGGCAAGCACCAGAGCAGAGAAGGCACATCTTTGGGACCTACCAAATGAAGGTCCCAAGTAGATGGTATCCACAACATGTATAATCCGCCAGATCTAATAGGGTGGGCTGATATAACAGGTGAGAGGCAATCCTTCAGATAGCCTGGTTCCCATGCCATGCCTTGAATTGAACCTAGAAACAAACTGGCAACCTATGCAGCTAGCGGAACAGAGGTATAACATGTAATGTTATAGGAGTGCACATACATTCTGTACCAGCTGAAGCTTCTGGCTTCAAGGGCAGCCCCATGTAGCCCACATTTCAGTTATCCAACCTGGAGATGACCAGGGCATAAGTGATTATAAGTAAGGCCTGCTGATTGATCCAAGAATGGATGCAACTGGAATACAAGGCAAAGCTGTGCGAAGGCCCCCCCAGTCACAACTATTACCCATTCTTCAAACAGATTCAAACGGAATCATCAGATTAGGAGGCCCTCCAGATTCTTCACTGGGTCTATCTGGGGCAGTGCAACCCCATCCAGCACCAAAGATAGCAAAGTCCTGGATCCAGTGAGTCCCACAATTTAAAGTCACTCAGTTTTGTTAGGGTTCAGCTGGAGCCTGTTGTTCCCCATCCAGACTCTCACAACCTCCAGACAGCAGGATAAGGCATTGCTTAAATCACCAGAAGTGGAGATATATAATTAGTTATGATGGTGAATGATGAATGGATGAGCTCATCCAGTACCCTCATGTAGATGTTAAGCATGAGCCCTATGGCACCCCACAAAGCAGGCACTGAGGTCAGACTTCTCTTCTCCAATCAACATCAGCTGGACTTGTCCTTGAAGGAAGAGGATAAATCTGCCCATCCCCAATTCTCTGAGCCAATCCAGAATGATATCATGTTTGATGGTATCAAAAACTGTGGAAAAGTCAAAGTAGGGCAATGATTTATTCATTACCACCATCCTTTCCATGCCAGAAGTCATCCAAAAATGTGACCAGTGCCATTTCTGTTCCATACCTGGTCTGAATCCTGACTGAAAAGGATACAGATAATCTGCTTCCTCCAAGGTCCTTTAAACTGTTACACAACTACATTCTTTACCACCTTCCCCAAGAAAGGGAGTAGTGTGATGGCTTCCTGAAGAGAGGACAAAGCATGGCTTCTTTAATAAGTGAAGGATCAACCCTCTCGCTCAAAGAATTAGCCACTACCAGAACCTGCTCACCCACCCATCTTGGGTCACTTTGACAGAAGCCAGGAGGAAAATGGATATAAAGAGCAGATGACCGAACTCAAAGTCTTGAGGACTTTGCCCACTTCCTCAGGTCCAACAGGTTTGAACTGTTCCCAGATAACCGGATAAGATTCCTCCATAGACATCTCAGGAGCTGCAACAAGGCTAGTGTCCAACTGGGAACAAATCTGTGCAACTTTATCTGACAGGTGCTGTACAAATTCCTCCACATACCCCTGTAAGAAGTTTTCCAAGCTTCCCATATCTGGGAAGGTCTGTGTTACCTGAAACAGGGTGGCAGGGTGTAGATTCAATAAGGGCAGAACTACCATAAAGGAGGCCTTAAAAGCAGCTGTAACCTGTGATCAGTTGAGTTTGTCTTCTGTTGAGCTAGCAGTGTGCTACACACCTCTTCTCCCTTTTCATCTCCCTCAACTCCATAAATCTTGGAGAGTATTGGGATCCCCAAGAAAGGAAAGGACACATGGGCTCAATCTGATCCAAGGTCTCAGTTGTCCTCCTTATCACAAGCAGTAACCAAGGCTTCAGATGGACAGTGCAGCAGATCAACAGGGATAACCCCCACCTCCTCTGAAACTTCTCAGAGTCCATCAGTTGCAGAAGGCAGTCCAATCTATTGGGTCCAGCTTCCCTGTAGTGGCATTGGAGAATCCCCAAAAAATCAGGGATTTTTAACAAAGGGGACAGGGCCAGCTCTCCCAGTTTCAGATTACATTGCCACTGCTCCAACAGGAACTTCAAATCCGAAGTCTTTTGACTATCACCAGGCTCTGGAGGGTCTGTCATGGAAGCCATGAACTCCCAAGGCATCTCAGACCTCATTTGAGGGAAGGCAGATTAAAGTCCACCACTCCACCATAAGTCTAAGGAACTACATTCCCAACCTGGAAATGGACTCAAGGTGCTCAGGCAGGGAAGTTGCTATACTGTACAACAGGGAGGTTGATTCAGTACAACAGTCCCTAGGGGCCAACTTAATGAACAGAGTCTCACAACAGGGGACTTGTGGGGCATGCCCTTCAATGTCACAAGAGATTCCTGGGCCAGTTTGGTCTAATGGTTAAGAGGCTAACAACCAGGAGGAAAAGCCAGCTGGTTGACCTTGGGCCAGTCATTCTCCCTCATCCCAGCTCACCTCATAGGGTTGCTGTTATGGGGGAAATAGGAGGAGGAAGGTATGTTTGCTGCCTTGAGTTGTTTAAAAATAATAAAGCCAGGATATAAATAAATAAAAATAAATATCACTACAGTCTCACCTCTGCCAGGAGTCAGTTGACACCACATTGAAAGCTGGGAAAATTTCAGAAAGCGCAACCCCCACTTCAGGACCCAGACAAGCCTTGGTAATACATGCCAGGTCCTCCCCCTCACCCATAACCAAATCATGGATGAGGGGATCCTTATTACAGACCCATCTGGCATTCAGTAGCAATAACTGGAGAACAGGTTGAGTGTATTGTTATATTAGTATGTTAGATACTGCGACATTCCTCAAATTTCTAAAGCAGCCAATTTATTCTGGGAATAGTACATCAATATTGCAGAAGGCTTAGGGTTATTTCTCAGTTTTTCAAGGCTGTCCTCCTAAGGCCATGCTGTTGTTCATTTACCAAACTGCCAATGATAGCCATGTATCTTTGGTGAGGTGTCTTATCTGATCAATGTTCTTGCCTCCAGTTTGCCTCCCCCATCTTGTTTTTCTTGAAATTTATCCTGTTGTATTATTTTTGTTTTTATCTGTTAGTATATTTTTATGGGTACTTTTTATTGTGAGCCACCCAGAGTCCCTTATTGCGAGCTGGGTGGCAAATAAATTTAATAAATAAAATAAATGTGAAAATTTCTTATTGAAGGTGAAACAGACACTGTTGATTTAATTGAAAGGATACTTAAATTAGATCTGGTTTTGCTGCTTTGTGATAATGTGCTGTTTGTGATATCTGGCATTTTAAAAAAAGTCTGATTCCTTTGTTGTTTGTTTTCATTTTTAGAGTAATGCTGGTCCAGCAGTTTTTTGGCTTCTTCTGTTTCTTTTAAAACACCCTCCAGCCATGGCAGCAGTTCAGGCTGAAATGGAAAAACTGTTTAGAAACAGACTATTAACAACCAAGCCAATTTGTGAGAAAATCAATCAAGAGATTTTGGACAGCACACCTATTTTGGGTTAGTAATCTGCCATTCTTCTAACTTCGAGCAATTTAATTCTTTAAGTGTCAGTTAAATATTTATCATTGTCATCACTGGATCTGGGAATGCTTCTTACCCTATCCTGTCTCTTTGATTTGCTTTTCTTAAAGCACAGAGAATAACAGGTTTTCCCTTTAACTGTTTCCATGTTGTATCCGGTCTCTTTATCTGGGTAAACATGGATATGATCACCCCAGAGGAAGGAGGCACATATATGGAATGTCTTTCAAATTCAGGATTTGGCAAACCTTGAGGGAAAATCCTCAAAAATCCCAGTGACATCTTCCTTCCAAGAGGGCCTTGAACTGGGAAAGAAAAGTACTTCGGGAAGCAATATAATGAGAGTGTTTGGAAAATCCATTATTTTACACTTAGTTTAAATTACAGTTGGTGACTAACCTTCCAGTTGTTTCACAGATAAGCAAATTAATCAATCTGGTAGCTACCTTGGCTTCCTCAGCTGCACCCCAACAATCTTTTCAATGGTCAATCTCTAACCTTTTTTTTTAAAAAAAAATCTTACCCTCTTTGTGGTTGTTCCTGCATTTGTACATTAATAATGGCTGTTAACCATAAGTTAGCCATTAGTCCCAGTGCAGAGAACACCAGACTAGGGTTAACTTAAGCTAGCCAAGATTGCAAATGGTGATTAAAGAGAAATATCTCAACCATAATCTGATATATTGGAGACTGGGCTGTATGGTCAATTGGGAGTGTGGTTGTATTGATGTCGTATACATAATTAGCTACCAGTGTTAAAAAGCAACATGAGCAAAAACTGTATCTCCTGCTCTTAGTTAAATGGAAAATGTTCAATATGTTTCATCTAGCTTTCAAGGTCTTCTTTCTCATATTTCATTTCATTCCTAGTCTGAGATCTGCAAAAAAATACTTGCAAAATGTAATGAATTAACCCCTAAAAAGGACATGGTGACCTTTCAGTAGAGGATTTTTCAACATAACTGTAATTTTAATCATGACATTTAACTCTGAGATTCCTGCAATTCCAGCCCCAATCATGCCTCCTTTAAGAAAATGCTGATGATCTGCATTCAGAATGGCTACTAAAACTAGGTTGATTTGTCCCAGCAGTACCATATTTTAACTCCAGTCTTTCTGCTAAAGGTCAGCATATGTCTTACAAAAACCTTTTATAAGTACAAAAAAGAAATTGCCAATAATCCTGTTAAAATCAAAGGCTAAAATAATTTTCATATTATTAGCTTCTTAATATTAGTCTCATCCATAGATATATGTTACTCTTTGCACAAACACATATCATTGCATCACATAGTGAAGGTAACTGCTTCAATGTGATTGAACTGTATGATTAGAAATTGCCCTTCCTGTATTCCTGACACACAAAATAGCTGATCAGGTAGAAGAAACTGTAGCATTCTCTTTTCCCTCTGCTGGTTCTCTCTGTATAGAAAGCTTTTATCCAATCTCCCCTAGTTAATGTATCAGACATACAGTACTACTATTTCCAGACCTGTGGTCAGATTATGCTGTGGGTATACATATAAGAACATATAACAAACATTTACACTTCTGCATATAATGCAAAGTTTTTTAACTTGCTTTATTGAATAAGTCACAACTATGCTTTCAGGATGTCCTAAACCACAAGAAAAGAAAGAAGAATCACAAACAATAAACTGAATTCACACAACTCTTTAAGCCACCCTCCCTATTCCAAAATACTAATATGGCTAAATATAGTATGCAAACACTATTAATTAGTTTTTCTATCCTGCTTTTATTATTTTAATAAATAAGTCAAGGCTACAAACATACCTAATACTCCCTTCTCCTATTTTCCCCATAACAGCAACCTTGTGAGATGGATTGGGCAGAGAGTGAGTGACTGGTCCAAGTCATCTAGCCAGCTTTCATGCCAAAGAAAGAAACTAGCCTTTCATGACCAGTTGAGAATAAGAAGCAGTGAGGCAACAGAATTGAATTTTGGCTTGTTTTCTTGGGGCCCCAAAGTCAGAAAAAGAATTTGTGTTATATTCCCTTTATTGCTGGTCCTGTTTCTAAAGGATTTGGCAAGGTGGGAGTTCGTGTGGCAATTGCATTGCTGGAAATTGAGCTACCATCTTCTTTGTACATTGATGTCATGACAGCCCTTTGCTCCATGCCTTTGCTCCTGTGCTATTTTGGATGCCATAATTTTTCCTCTGGGTCTTCTGTTTGTACAGACAGTGCTTTGAATGAAACCCTGCGTTTGACAGCCGCTCCTTTTATCAGCCGAGAAGTCCTTAAGGACATGCTCCTGAGACTGGCATCTGGCAGAGAGTACCACCTGAGGAAGGGAGATAGGCTTTGCCTCTTTCCATTTATAAGCCCTCAGATGGACCCTGAAATCTATGATGAGCCAGAGGTAAAGCAGTGCTATTTTGAGTCCTGTTCCCCTGACAGATTTGCTCTGCTGTTTGTTTAAGTTCAGTATGTACCTTAGCTAAATCTATTGAGTGATTGCTCAGTGAACAGCATCCTTAGACTTGTTGAAACTACAGTGATGGCGTAATGGCAGACTATCTGAGGGAACAGCTATATCTAGACATCACGAAAGTCAGGTAATGGGGCTGGGAAAGCTGAGATTCCCAGGAAGAGACCTGGCAGGCTTGGATTTTTTTCCTTCAGTTTTGGTAGAGCCTTAATATTCAGTTCTTGGGAGAAGTTCTAGAAATGTTGTCATTGATAAAGACTTCTAATGATACAGCTCTGTATAAACACAATGAATCTTTGACTTACAAACCACAGTTAGGGCCAAAATTTCAGTTGCTAAGTAATACAATCATTAAACAAAACATTACATGACCAGACTGAATTTTACAACCAGTTTTATGGCAGCCAGTAAGCAAATCACCATGGTCAAGTGAATCACGAGGTTGTTAAGTAAATTGTGTATATAAGTGAACCTGCCTTCCCCAATTTACTTTGCTTGTCAGAAGCTGGAAAATAGCTGCAAGATTGACACAAGATGCTGCAACTGTCGTAAATGTGAACCAGTTGCCAAGTGCCCTAATTGGGATCTTGTGACCGCAAGGTGGTGCAATGGTCATAACTTTGGAGATGGATTCTGAGGTACTTTTTCCAAGGCCATTGTAACTTCGAACCATCACTAAATGAATGGTCATAAGTTGACGACTATCTGTAAAGTTGATGAAAAAAACATTTAGTTCTGTGTCTGGAGTGGAAAAAAATCATCCCACCAATGCATTAGTCTTGGGTTCTCTCTCTGCACTGAATGTGTGAATTGATTTGCTTGCACCAAGAAAGAAATGCAGACCTTCTGTTGGTTATATTAGACCTGAGATGGTTCTACATATCAGCTAAAAAAATACTTTCCCCATAAAGCTGGTTCTCAAGAGTTTTCCCAGGAACAAAAATAGTTTGGATTCATATTTGTGACATAAAAATACAATATAATAATAGTAAAAATGTACGACCTAATCCTGGAATTCCTATTTGGCTGTTGCTATGGCAACCTCTTGTACTTCTTTAAATATATATGAATGTCTTCCCCATTTCTGTATTCCCAGTTTACTTCCCTTTGACTTCACCTTGCAAACTTTTTCTTTGCTGACAGAGAGTCACACTGAAACTGCTTCCTTTTATGAACAGTTTCCCAGGAATAATTCTGAAAAAATATGCTGACAGCATTATAACACAAGTCTCGTTAAGCGTTTGCTTATAACTTTACATTCTTTCAATCCATGCCCCAATAAACAGTAAATCTTGTGCTTTTTTCCCTCTGGGACTGGAGAAAAAGAATCTAAAAACTCTGATTACTATTAGAAAGAAGATTAAGAATTCCACACAAGAATTCCCACAAATCCTCTATTTTTAAATGAAACACCTACACCCTGGTGATCTGTGGCAGCAAAACCCTTTTGCTTATTTTCCCCTTTTCTTCAACATAGAGGGGAGAGATTTGCCTCTTTGGTGAAGGTAAAGTAATATGCATACGTTCATTTTGGGAATTGCTATTCCTTTTACCAATGTAATCTCACAAATGTTCAGCAAGATTTTATTACTGACTAATTTGTTTCAGAGTGGAATAGTATCCATAGCATATTTTTAAGTAATCAAATCAAATATTCTGCTTTTGTTACAAGAAAATCTTTAATATGTTGAAGATTTATTTCCTTCCCTATGTAAATAAAATTCTCATCCTTTTTAATGGAATTGTGGAAGATAAAAATATTAAAGATGGGATAAAAAAAATCTAAAATTTTATATCTAAAATAATATCATATGGACTTTGTCTTGTGTAACTGCTTCCCTTTCTTTTGCCATGTTTTGTTTGAAAATTGTAAATATTTTTGGTTTCTTCATGACCTAGTTCACTTAAAACAGACATACTGACATGCAGTGTAAATTAATTAGGACCAAGTTCTATTGATTTCAGTGGGTCTGCACATTATTAAATTTAGATTCAATTACATCATATGTTACATAGCCATTTCCCTGCAGTTTTGCTACTTTAAGCATCTGAATGGAATTTTATGTAGCTAAATATCCTATGTACAATGTAGCATTTTAAATGTTGGCTAGTTCAAATTAAAAATAATATTTGTCTGAACTTGTTTTTCAGAAATTCATATATGATCGGTTTCTCAATTCAGATGGTACAGAAAAAACAGACTTCTTTAAAGGAGGAGAAAGGCTCAAGTATTACAATATTCCATGGGGAGCAGGAATAAATATATGTATTGGAAAGTTCTTTGCAGTTAATAGCATCAAACTGTAAGTGAATGCATAACACTGATAAAATACCCATCTCTAAACAAAGTATTAATTAAAAGAAACTAGGATTGGCTTGGAGCAAAAGCTAAAGCTCTCAAATAAAACAAAGCAAACAAAAATACTCATCTGATTTTGGTTTCACTTTTGAATATGGATGGAATCTATTTTTAAAACTCTTTGATGAAGTCTTCAACTATCACTCAAATGATGCTTCATCAATTAGCCCCACAGTCACTTCTTATGAAATAGGTGGCTGTATAAAATTGCTTTACAAATAAATTTACATATTGTGACCCATCAGGCTGAAAGAAGACAAGATGAATGTTAACCACAAGTTCTATCTGACAGTTCATTCTTGCTTTTACTTTGTAATTCAAAGCAGGCAGAAAACATAAGTTTTGGCTTATCTCAGCATAGATTACTATTGACTGTTAATTAGGGTAGTTGGTTTGTTGTTCAGTTTTGCTTTAGCAAAGTTTCAAGGATCCATTTACAGATCCATTTAGAGTTTATACTGATTGCCTACAGACATCTCAGTTGAGGATTTGCTGTGCCTGCTTATTTTTACGGAGTTCACATTATAGTTTCAAGGGGCCATGGGGTAAATCTATATCAGTTTAGCAATAGAAATGTAGCATGTACCTTCAGCATTTACAGTTGTAGAAGAAGTGGGCAAAATCAAAGATCATTGTCTGTACCAACAGTGACTAGACCTACTGGACCCTGAAAGGAAAAGAAAAATCCTTTTATTATCCCCTACATCTGTGTGTGTGTGAGTTTTAGAAGGGATAGGTGTCTAGTTCACTGATTTGGAAAAGAAAATGCTTGATTAGTCAGATTTTCTAATCTAAAAAGGTCACTCTTCCCTTATTGTTTTAGATAGATTGACAGATTTGGTTAATACCATGGTTACATTAAACTGTGCCCAATCCCATTAATGCTTACATAAAAAAATACTTCCAATTGTGCTCCTTTTTCAAACAGACCATTCTCCTTTCATGTGGCTAATGGGAAGAATTTGATGGCATTATTATAGCTGAAACTGTTCATTCTGTCCCACTAATTTGCAACTCAGTCTGGAACTATCTAGTTCAATTGCCTTCATCTCCATTTAAAACTGACAAAAAAGTCAGTTTTAAAGGTGCTGTCAGTCTTGTAAACATGGGAAATTGCTGGTTTTCCACTTATATGAAGAGGAGCCTATACATGGAGGCATGCTGCAGGTGTGCTGTCAAAAGCATGTTATTAACCTCCTACTATCCAGTCACATGCATGTTCTAGAAGAGCAACTTGGAAGGCAGCAGGCATTTTATGTTCAAAGAGTTCTCAATCTCTAAAAATGTGTTTAACTAATTTTCCCTTGCCCTATCTGCTTCTCCTCTCAACAAGCTTCAGTCAAAACTTGCAGGGAAAGAACTGTGCTTGCTGTTTTATTGGCTAATATGCTTCTATGGCTAATATTAAGAAGAGAAAGAACTGGAGAAAATCACAAAATACAAAGATCTGCAAATAAAATAGAGTGTGACAAAAGAAAGTAAAGTTAGTACCCAATAGTAAAAGTGCCTTGGGTAAAATCCCATAACATCTGGAGCACCACCTGAACAGCATCAGCACTGTCAAAATCACTGTTAGTCCAACTGCAAAAGGCAGCTTTACTTGGAACAGCTTACATCCTGAGACAATACCTTTAATATTATTAAACAACAATATTTGCCTATCCCAGAACCTTGGGAAAGACTTGATAAGTAGACAAAAATGCCAAATCCAGTCTAAATATCTGGTTGATTATACAATGAACAGTAATAAATGTTAAAAAAGGTTTCCCTACCAGTCGTGGCTGACTTTGTTTCCTCACCGAAGAGCCAGTGTTCATCCGAAGATGCTTCTGTTATGCATGGCCTGCATGACTATACACTGAGGCACGTGGAATGCTGTTACCTTCCCACCAGAGGTGGTACCTATTTATCTACTTATATTTTACATGCTTCTGAACTGCTAGGTTGGCAGGAACTAGGCAGGCAATGGGAGCTCATAGTGAATAAATAATTTATTATATGAGAATGTTTTGTACTAGACTTTAACATGAGAAATTACTGCTTTATACTCAGAATGTTTGAGCACAGATGATTTTGATATGCTCAAGTCCACTGGATTCAACTGAGATTTATTTCCTTAAATCACAGACCAGAATAAATTAAAATTTTATTTCCACTTTATGAATTTTGACATTATAGTTTTAATGAGTTAATCGTGATGGATTGTGTCATAGGTTTCTGTCATATATTTGCAATTCTGATAGAGGAAAAATATCCTGGTAACTTTACTAAGCCATACAGATTTCTCCTTGAGTGAATTAAGGGGGGGGGAAGCCACTGAAAATATATGCAATACAAATGCATGAAATTTATAAGTGGAAAAGGGCATTACAAGTGATATTTCTATTTGGTCTGATCTATAAACATTATTATTATTATTATTTATTAAATTTATATGCCGCCAAAATCCAAAGACTCGGATAATATAAAATTAACTTTTGTAAACAGGCCTCACTAATTAACATTGTTTGGTGTAGTGGTTAAAGCATCAGGCTAGAAACTCGGAGACGATATGTTCTAATCCCACCTTAGACACAAAGCCAGATGAATAACTTTGAGCCAAGCCCAAGGAAATAGACAATGGCAAACCACTTCTGAAATGTTATCAAGAAAACTGCGTGGACTTGTCCAGGCAGTCACCAGAAGTCAAGACTGATTTGAAGGCATACAAAAAATTAAAATTAACATCACTTGTGATTAAGTCTCATTGAAACCTTGAAAGTGACTCTTCCAATTTCATTCCTTTCAGTGGAAGTACATAGGATTGTAGCTGAGGTTGACAAGGCAGGATCCAGTTGTTCTCCTGCTTGAGAGATCTATTATATCAACATAGAATAAATGTCTTCCAGGTCCATTGAGAAAAGGATTTAATATTCATTGATTAAGATAGGCGGGGAAGAAGAATCCTAGACTTTGAGTCTTGGAATACAGAAATGTATACAAGTCTTGATTTCTGTGTACTGTAGTGAAAAAAAAATCTTCTGTGTGTAGTTATGCGTATATATGGTGTCATTCTTGCCTGCAATGAAGAGGCTAGTCTTGCCAAGTTGTGTCCATGGACTGTCTGCCAAGTAAATGTTCCAGGTGTGGAAAGCTGTGGTATACAACTGTATCTCTGAAACCTGACAGCAGTATCAGTAAGCCATAGTTTATAAGTTCCTCTGGGCCTTACTGCTGGATACATTTGTAAAGAATCACACTAGTGGCCTGCAGGGCCTCTTACAAATGCCCCATCAACTAAAGCCACACATTCTTCTGAGTAAAGCTGCACAGGATCACAATCAATTTCAGTAGAATCCGGACTCAGTGCAAATTTGTATGCTGTACAGCTTGATTTTACAACCGTAATTTGTCTTTGTATACTTTATTCCTTATGTTCATACTAGATATTTCTACCTCTTTAATATTAAAGCGCAGGAAAAAGAATGCAAAGTCAACTTCATTGGTTAAACTGTTTTTTCCCTCCTATTTACAGATGTGTTTTCCACCTCTTAAACTATTTTGATTTGGAACTGATAGATTCCGCCAAGGAGATCCCAGGCTTTGACAAGGAGAGATATGGCTTTGGAGTACTACAGCCAGAAATGGATGTCAGAATTCGATATAAATTGAAAGATCAGTAAAGTGATGACCCTTTTCTTCTATCATTCTGTCGATAGCTAAATAATTCTGCAAACAAACAAGTGCTTGTTAGTTTCAGTTGGAATTGATTTTCCTGTTCTGTTACTAAAGAGTTGGCAAATGTCTAATACTAGACCATATTCTGCCTTTCGTTTTCCTGAAATTGTGTTCCCTTAAGAAAATGGCTTCTCTTTTTCTACCTCATTATCAGGATGTTTCAGAAGTCATGAAGAAGTTCGTTATGATATAAGCTGTTGGTGAGGCTGTTACTTTTTCAATTTTACCTCTCCCCATCACTCTGTAGCCTTTCAGGTTGACAATAACACCTCATCTGAGAAAAGCTGTCCTGCGAAAAGTAATGGAGCGTGCATAGATCAATGAGTGTGTGTAGACCATTACTTTACAATGAATTACAGGATCCTAATACTGTATAAATACTTCAGTTCTTCTTGGGTACATCATCATGGAATTAGTGCAAAAGCACCACGCTCCTTCCATATGAATTTAATTGAAAGGAAATGAAGGCTGCAAAATGGCGGAGCAGTTCAAATGGCACTATTTGACTTCAGGTAAATAGAAGTCTAATTAAGCCAGCCTTCAAGGAGAGGGAGGGAGGGAAGGAAGGAAATCAAAGTCACATAAAGCCAAATTACTTTTATTGTAAAAATATAACAATAAAATATTCCTCCCTGCCACTCAAGACCATTTTCTCTGCCCTCAGAAGAAAAATTAGCCAAGCCTAGTCTTGGCTGATCTTGAAAAAAAGTAAGCAGCATACCTCATAGTACCAAGAAGTGAGACTAATAGAAAATCACAGGATTATAACTAAAAGTTGAAGGGAAGGTAAAAAGATATCTGGAAAAGACAAGAACAAATTACTCTCATTTTACTGCCAAGAAAGCTACACAGACATATCCATACAGCCAGCAGGAGTTGAATTAAAATAGAAAGAGTCTTTCCATTTCCAGCCTTGATTGTTCTTGTTCAGTCGCGCAGTCATGTCTGACTCTTCGCGACCCCATGGACTGCACTACGCCAGGCCTCCCTGTCCTGCACTGCTTCCCGGAGTCTTCCCAAGCCCACACCCATCACACTGACTATGGTATCTGTCCATCTCATCCTCTGCCATCCCCTTTTCCTCTTCTCTTCAGTCCGCCCAGCATCACAGTCTTTTCTAATGAGTCCTCCCTGCGCATTATGTGGCCAAAGTACTTGAGCTTCAGCTTCAATA
>JANHZU010001981.1:132246-142710 GCA_032468055.1 Acrochordus granulatus
GGCAGAGGATGAGATGGATAGATAGCATAGTCAGTATGATGGGCGTGAGCTTGGGAAGACTCCGGGAGGCAGTGCAAGACAGGGGGGCCTGGCGTAATGCAGTCCGTGGGGTCACGAAGAGTCGGACATGACTGCACGACTGAACAACAACACAGAATCTTAATAGGATATGAGAGGATGAAGGAGTTTTGACAAAGGGTTTGTGAGATTCTGCCCCACTATAGATGTGTCTCACCCAAACAAGTGCTCGGCTTAAAGAAATGAATGAGACTTCAAGAGAGGAAGGTAATCAAAGAAACAGTAGACAGATCTGTGCGAAATGGAGATTAAGCCTCAGAGAAAAGTTGATTTGGAAAGACATTGGGCATGTTTTGTGCACATAGAAAATAAAAATCAGATGCTAATATCCATTTTTCTGTCGTCCTTTCTGGAAATCTGAGTTATGTTATAGTCTTCCGTATCCTAGAAGATTTCACACCACTCTCCGGGTGGGCTTACTTCCTTTTCCACAGCCAGCTGCTTATGCTGGGGAGGCAAAGAACAAAAACCTCCAGTCAAACCTTCCTTTATTATTTAATCTCATGGGGGAAAAGTTCTGTTTGCTCTGGGATTTAACCTACTTCCTTATTGGAGGTAGAAAGTATTCACCTGTACCTCGGTTGTGTGTGCATTCTAATTTAAAGATTTCTAAAAACTTGCATTAGGACTAGGCAGTTTGTTCTGGGGACTTCCATTTTAAAGTTATTTGTTTGCTTGATACTTTGATTTATATTCTGGCCTTCCTCCAGGAACTCAGCGTGAGGTACAGAATGTACCACCACAGCAACAAGCTGAGCTGGGTAGATTCAGCTAAGAGAGAGAATGGTTAAAAATCACTGTGCGAGCATCTAGGACTGAGGGTAGACTTCAACCTGGGTCTCCCAATCATACTACTACAGTATAATGGCTTTCTTACCCAAAACATTTTCTTTTTCTGCTATGCCCAAGAAGTTATCAAAGCAAAATCAATTCCTCATAATCTGCAGGTTCGTAAAGCCACCCAAAAATGAAATACTTTTCTAAAACATGTGACTTTTCAATAACTCATGCTGTGATTAATGTCCCAAGAAAGCATATACAAATTGCCAAATGTAGGATAAAGATGGAAAGTCCCCACACTTGGAACATGTTAAATTCTTGACTTCATCCCCAGTTAGATTTCACTTTTTATTAAATGGACTGTATTTGGGGTCAGAGAAGGTTGCTCCCACAGTCGCAAACGCCCTTCAGCCCAACTTAGATTTCACCTATTATTTTGATGTATAGTGCTGTATATCTTAGTCTGGGCTTGTGGAGAACAACTCTCACAGTGCCAAATAATGTCCTGTTCAGATAACGGCATCCCTTGAAGAGAAAATGCAAACTGGGGAGATGTATTCTTGGTGCAATGCATTGCAAGAATCGTGACCTTATTTCTAATCCCGATACAAGGACAAACATGTAATGTATCACTTCCATGATTTTGCATCAAATGTATGAAATTACAAACTGTCATTTTAGCCAATTTAATTTCTATAGATCTCTATGTAAAAAGCAGCTGGAATTAAATATAATTAGATATCAAACAATGTACTGAAGTCTGAATGTCAAAGATTCAGGGACTATCTAGAAAATATTCAACATCAGAGCTATATTTCCAAAAATATCAGGAGGAAGATGGAGGCAGGAGGAGAAAAGGAGAGACAGAGTGTCCTTTAAGGCTTGTCTCTCGTGTCATGGTTTTGAAGAGTTCTGTGTGATTGGCGGCATGGCTGACAGACCATCTGGGTCCATAAACATCTCTCTGAAGCCTCTCCATGAACAAAGTGTCAAGCATCATTGATTGCCTCCTTCACTATGTCTGGTTTTTATATCCAGTGGGACAGAGAGGCAATGACAATGAATTAAATTCAGGATGAAGTAAGGCATGGATTTGGATCCCTCCCCACTCCTCCACTCGCTGACCGTAACCTATTTATTTTGTTTTCTACAAAACTGCTCACATAATCATTTGTATGAGAAAGCACATTTGAAATAAGTCCTGCAATGTTCTGCAGAGTTCCTAGGACAATAATATTTAGAAATGTATTTCTGTCCCTATCTGTTCTGGTCACTATGACACTTGGCTCTATCAGGAACTCTTGTAATCCAGGTTTTGTTGTGGTTTATATGTGTTGGAATCAGAAATATATTTTACTGGGGTGCTATTGGCCTTGATAAAACCATTTTCTTTTGTAACATCTTTCTTGCTGCTCAGCTTCAAACATTTCTCTACTGGATTATAAGTCACTACGCCTGTAACAATCCGTTGCTCCCACTAAGTAGGCGTTTAATATACCGTAACATCCGATCATCCTATGAGGCATCTTCCTTGAATTATTGTCAGTCTTGCAAGGTAGACTAGACTAAGAGCCAGTTTGGTCTAGTGGTTAAGGTGCTGGCCGAGAAGACAGGAGATTGTAAGTTTTAGTCCCACCTTAGCCATGAAAAACTGGCTGGGTGACTTTGGGCCAGTCACTCTCTCTCAGCCCAACCCACCTCACAGGGTTGTTGTAGTAAGGAAAATAGGAGGAGGAAGGAATATTTGATATATTCACTGCCTTGAGTTAATAAAGACAGGAAGTCAAAAGTCAAGATCAAACTGATCCAGTGGCACATAGGTCAGGACTCATTTTATTATAACAGCTATGGGAACAGAATCTTGCAAGACAGGATGTGCTTCCTCCTGCCCCATTCTTTTATTGCCACATGAGCTAGGAAGAGGCTTGTCTGAAAGGTTTTTTCTAGTTACCATCTTGATCCAGGCTTAAGGCTCTTTTATCTGACTGCTGCCTTGGTAGCGGCTCTCCCTCTTTCCCCTCTACAAGTACAGTATGCTTATTGAACTCAGTGGGACTTATTACAGGATATACAGTAATTTTCCATATTTTCTTTGTAGTTTCCAGGTTTTGGGGATAGTTCATGGTTTCTTGTACAATGTCAAATATTATTTACCAGTCATGTACAGCATATCAGTTCTTTTACTGTATGAGCTTCCAATTTAGCAGCAAATTAAAACAAAATCAATGGACAGATGTGTAGCAGTTTAAAGATTGGCAGAGTTAAGGACACAATTCTGTACACGAGTACCAGAGAGTACATTCACTGGGCTCAAATTTCTCAGAAGACTGGCACATTGCTCTGCTGTTATGAGAGTAAAGTAACAGAAAAAAATGCATTACGTCACCCTTTCTCTCTGCAGATATACTCTCAGACAACTCTGAGCTTGGCCATCCCTTCAGGCACTGTTTCTCAACCTTGCCGTATAGATTTCAACTCCCAGAATTCCCCAGCAAGGTGCTGGCTGAAGAATTCTGGGAGTTGAAGTCCACACATCTTAAAGTTGCCAAGGCTGAGAAACACTGCCTTAGGGACAGTCCTGACTCGATGGCTGTTTCTCCGCTTCTGCCATGACGTACAGTATTTTGCAGACTGCAAGGAGAAATGATGTGGACAGAATGTGTAATATGAGACACATCCAGAGATTTCGGACAGATGGAAAAATTTGCACATAAAAGCCGAGAGCAATCTCCTGACCTAATATTAAAATAATCTGCTTTATCTTAATCAAAACATAAAAAGAATTTTGTATGGTGGCAGCTTTATTAGAAATAAAGAGGGAAATAAGATATTCCTACACTCTCTTCTTCTGTACTTGCCTCATAAATATTTTCTTTCTCCCGGATAGAGCAGGGATTCCTTGGCAACTCCCTTCCTCTACTTCAGAAAATCTCTCAAATTGAGTAAGGAAGATTCATCTGTGATTCAGAAAAGCGCTTTGATCTATCTGTAGAACTGAATTATGCACAAATTGAATTAGCAATATCCATGTGTGCAGGAGATGCAAGTCACATGGAACCATGTATTCCCGTTGTATGCATAGGAGCCAAAAAAACACAGCAGAGTTCCTATACCTGCAAAGCAGCCCCTTTGGCTGTGCTCCTGTATATTTGCAGGTTATCTGTCTATCTCACACTCTTCTTTTTTCCTCCTGCTCTTTTCCCTTAGAGTTGGCGAGTGTTCGCATTGTATTACAGTATGTTCCTCTGGCAAGAATAAGAGCTATGTCCTTTTGACCAATGTCTGAAAAGAAATTATTTATGTCTCCTGCATATTTCTGGGATCAACTGCCAAAAATGGCAAGCAGCACTCGGGCCTGCTGATAGCACCAGCAATGGAGAGAAAGAGTCATGGCTTGTGATCAACAAACAAACAACACATGAGCTAATTGTATCTCCCAATCTTGTTTTTTTTAATGGGGGTGGTGGAGACCCCATCAATTCTGATTTGAAAAAAATAAAGAATGGAAAGGGCCAAGAGACACTTGGTAGTGGGAAGCTTTGTTTTTCTGTTTTCCACTGCCTCAAAATAATGTTTGAAAGATCTCTGCCATTCTATTGTCACAGAAACAAGACTTTCTCAACAGTTACGTGACAGGCGTAATATATCAATTTAATTTCCAAGAGGTTATTAACAGTGATTAGAAAACAAAAAGTCACTCTCTCAATAATGCCAACTTTATTGAGCTTCCCAGAAAAGCCAAAAAGATGGAAAATATGCATCATCACTGACTAAAGTTTAGACTGTCTTCTACAATCTGGGCATACAATACATGGACCTCAGTTCCTTACATTCCCCAGCCAGCATGGCCATTGCTAAGAATTTTAGAAGCTGCTGAAATTCACATTTATGTATAAGTCAATGTAAGTTGTTAAAGTTAGGGGATGTCATACACCATATACTGAATAAAGCAAGTGTTGTGGATTTTCTCCCCAATCTTCTTCTGCATCAGGAAATAGAATGGAATGGAGAAAAGTTTTCTCAAATCACAGAAGCATGGTGAAATCCTCCTTGACACCTGGCAAGATGATACAGAGAAACTTTTAGACAATCCAACTGAAGAACACTCAATTTGTTTAAATTTATTGCTAGCAAAATTTCTGTTGGTTTCAGGGAGATTCTGAAAGTGAATGTCTTAGATAAGGGAGAAGCAGCTTTGAATTGCCTTGTATGATCTTGGAATATGGCCTTACATTTACAATAGCTTCTGATCAATATGTGCTTCAGTGATAGGAAACAAAACATAATTGAGACTTACTAAAGCAAAAATAATAATAATAACAAAAACTGCTCTTCTCTATTTTACAGTATGGTTCTGGCAAGATTCTTTATGTTAAAAGCTCTCAACCCATTCTATCTTTAAATCCCACCAATTCATCTCTCAAATAATATTTTTTCAGAGGGTGAACATACTTACAGACATTCATTTGTTATGGTAAATTTTTAGATCATAAAATAATAATGCTGTTAACAATAATGTTTAGAGCTTTAAATATAAAATAAGACCAAAAGTTTACTCAAGCTACAACAGTGTTTGCCCTTATAAGACAAGTCTGCCCTGAACCCTAAACTGAAAAATATACTCAAATAATGGGATAGCTCATTAGTGCAGTGTTTTATTAAGCTCCTTAGCTCAAGGTATCCAGACTCTACTTCGGTTACAGACTGCTGAATTGCTCAGTAGAGTATGCTTATTGCTCTCCTTTATTACTTTTTGATTTTAATGTTTTTAAAAATAATTATAACATTAGATGTTTTTGTATTTATTAATTACCTGTTTTTAGCTTTGTTGTACATCATTCAGAGTCACTTGCACTGAAATAGGTGGTTATACATTAATTTGATAAATTAATAAAATTACAATGTGCTACTGGCTAAGAAACACTGTTCTTAGCAATGATGTCTCTTCAACAAGCCATTCTTCCTACTCTTCTTAGGATTGGTCTAGAAGTCATGAATGTTTATCTTTTAGAAGTTAATTATGCATTACGCGAAGAAGTCATGGGAGATGTGGTTACTGAAGATGTGGTAGACCTCTTAATGTGATCCATTTTTCTCCTGTTTCTTGCATCCCTGTAGACCAAAGAGAGAGTGGGTTACACTACATTTGGTTTTCTAAATATAGAAATAAAAGTCATTATGACCTAACAGATTTATGAGGAAGGCTATTTAAAATACGTTCATAAAGCATTTTAAAGACTTACAGTGTGATAGAAACTATTCAGATGAGAACAGGAATATTGCATTAGTGCTGCATTAAAAAAAAATCAAAATATCAATAAATATTCAACATGAATCCAAACTATAAATCTACAGTGGCAGGTCTCCACACTATATTTAAATTGATTATGTATTTAGTCATTATTTTTTCCAATAAATATGTTTGTAGTTTGTTTTGCTTTGCTTTGCTTTGCTTTTTGTTTTGTTTTGCTTTGCTTTATTTTGTTTTGTCTTTATGGTCTTTGAAAAGATCATTAGGATCAATAAAATAAAATAAAAAAAACTTGAATAATGAATATATGTCCCAGTACTAAGGGATCAGTCCTGAGAGCCTTGGCCTAAATGTGAAACGTTTGTAGCCATCAAAAGAAGACCAGAGGTTTACAGTCCTATGATAGTTCAAAGGGATAGTTCAAGATAGTCAACAGAGGCTACAAGCTAGGGAGAGTAATTTACGTTGTTTTTAGCACAGGTAAAAAGAGTACTTGTTGGATTCGCCAAAGGTTAGTTAAAAAACTAATATTGGACCTGCAAGGGCTGAATTCTTTGTAACTCAAAGAAGGAGCTGTTTTGCTGGGTCTTAGGCCAACTATCAGCCTGGCATCCGGCCCCAGTTGACTTTCCCTTCATCAGAAGAACCCGTGTTTCTGAATGTCTCAAAAGAAATCCGAGCCTTTTTGAATCTGGCACTCTGGGGATTTCTTACAGCTGCAACTCCCAGAATTCATAGTCAGAATGGCAGAGGAATTCTGGGAGCTCGATTCTCACAAATTAGAAGCAAATGCAGGCAGTGGGAAACAAACAGCAGTGTACTGCAATGGCGATGAAAGAAGGCACCTTGAATGAAACCATGCTTTTCTAAATATGAGCTTTTGATCGGTAAAGTGCTTTGGGCCTGAAATCATTAAATTCATGCATTACTGAATTTTTGTTTCTTTTTGTTTCACATAAAAAATGAATGAATCATTTTTTCCCCTTCAAAGCCAGATGGTTTTGGTGTCCTGACAGAAGTCTGCCTTTCAGCAAAAGGAAAACAAATGAATCCATTCTAAGAAAGTAAAGGACTTTGGCCTGTTATGTATGATTACTAAGGCTTTCCATCCAATTATGGTCTCTGCGGGGAAATCTTTTTTGTTCTTTCTGTTTGACAGTGAATAAAACATACCTTTTCAGTTCAAGAGGCCAAGTATGGTAACTGTCAGTTTCATTATTTTTTTTTCTAAGATAGGGTTGGGCAACTTTTTAGTGTCAAAAGGCCAGATTTAACTTTTTGGTGGAGCAGGGCTGCAGTGGGTAGATGGACAATGCAAAGTAGGTAGACCACACAGCTGAATTAGAATCATCTCATTTTTCTTGGCTTCTTAGATGTGAAGAGGATTCTTTGTTGATTGTTGTTAAATATCTTAAAATACTGCACTTATTTTAAGAGTTCTGCTACAATATTCATGTAATTTCTTAATCAAAATGGCAGGAAATTATGCAATCACAGATGAGAAGTCTACAAAAAAATTGGAGTTGGTACACAACTCTGGAAGCATGAGTTGCCCTCAGTTCAAAGAGATGGGGGAATTATTTTGTTCATTAATTTTTGAAAACCTGGCTGTTCTCCAAGACCTTGGAGAGAGAACTAACTTAGAGCCTTTGAGTGAAACACTCTTTTCTTTTGTATTGGTTATTTATTTATCCACAACTATCTAAAACAATATAAAAGTTAAAAATTTAAAATGAATGAACATTGTTAAACCAATTAAAAAGATAAGGAAGGGCTCTCAAGGCACTAGTATCCTCATTGGGCTCCCCACCAATGCTGCAAAGACAGGTTTTAACCACTTTTCGGAAGGCCAGGCAAATGGGGGCCTGCCTCAGTTTTGGGGTATTCCATAGGGTGGGGACAATGGCAGAGAAAGCTCTCTTCCTGGGCCCAACATGCAACGTGCCTTCCCTGCCTGACCAGGTGGGACGGGCCAACCACTTTTTGGTTAGGTTTTGAATCTTGCTCTTCTGGTCTATTGTATTCTTTTGTATTGTGTCTTTTTATGGTAAGCTGCCCAGAGTTATTTGGGAGATAGGCAGCTAATACAGTAAATAAATACGAGTCTAAAGTGGTAACAGCTGCCAGTTTCATAATCCAAGTGGAGGATATCTCATTCAAGAATGCATGTTGAAGACTCAAACCAATCCTTACCTTTCTCTCCCAATACATACTTCACATGTAATAGGAGGAGCCATTCATGTTTATAATCAGTCTTGCATTGTCATTCACTCTACTTTGTTTCCAGTGGAAAAATGAAATAAAAAAGTTAAAAATTTAAAAAAAGTATTTAATCCTGGTTGGCAGAAATACATTTATAACTAAAATCAGTGGAAAACTTGTTCTTTTAATTTGCACAAGTCAGATTTGTTGAGGTGATTTTCCTATTTATAAAAAATTGTCCATATGTTCATTTGTTGATATTTACTTATTAGCTCAGAAGCAAAACATGGTTTTCAAACAGTGCTAAATTCAATCCCAAGCTTCTTGAAAGAGGAAGGGCGAGATTGCTGAGCGGCTTCTCTTAGTCAATAATGATAAGACAAGAAGGACTGAAGAGCTATAAGCAGTTTTTTGAAGTTTTATTTCTCCTCAGTTCTGATTATCATAATTCTGGAATAATTTCTTTTAGTAGACTATGTCTTGCAAGATCACTTAACAATAAAGAAGAGTTGGTGGTTCCCATGAAATCTGAAATGAATCAGCAAACAACAGAATGACAATTTACTGCTTACATTAAATTGACTCTTGATCATTTATTTTCATTTATACATCATGCTTCTTTCTTCTTCTCCCAGAAAGCTTGTCTCAGTTTTAAAGTTAGCTGAGAATAGAGAAGTCTTTTGGGAAACAGCTCTAGAAGTGCCATAAAAGATCCCTGAAAAAAGATGACTGCCCAGTCCTTTGTGAATAAAGGCAGGAGAAAGGAAGCCAGGATTTTAACTCTACATTTGCCTTGCGATAACTGGTTCTTTTGTGCATGGTTGAAGCAGATCCTTGTCTCATATATATTGCTAGGACTACAATAAAGGAAACTTATATATTCAAGTCATGTCCTAATTGTCCTGTGACTTACACTGACTTCTAGAGAAAATTATTAGTTTATGAGGGCAACCTTGACAGCACTGAGCACTCTAAATGGGATAACTTTCATAGCAGTCTGAGATTTATTTAGTTGTAACAAGAATGTATTTGGTATGAAGCTCAACACTATTCCAAATCCTTCTCTGGACTTCTTTGGCCTTCATAAAACTATGGTGGAATATGATTAAAGAGTAGAGCACATGATTTGCATTAATAATGTTCTAGATTCTATACAGAATCTCCATTTGAATAGTTTAGATATAAATTATGTGGGGAAAACCTTGTCCAACATCCTGACTGCCAGCTGTCAAAATTAATAATTCTAGACGAGATGGATTTTGTGTGGCATTAGTTATTTGAATGGCATAGTAATTTAGGCTTGGTACATACATACTTATTCATATACAGTCTTTCTTTTTCATTTTTCATTTACACAACCCTTTGGGGGTTGCTAATAAACCTAGTATCCAAATACCCCATTCTGCATTTTCCCACATGCAGCAGCATGAGCACCTATCTCTACCATGCAGATATTTCTCTAGTGAATTCATACCGAGGAATCCTAAAAAAGCCCTACCAATCTGTATTTGTTTGAATATCTCTACCAAATCTAGTTCCATAATATTCCCAATGACACCATAATTAATTTGGCCCAAGATACCTTGTGTAACAAGTCCCATCATACTTTTAATTCCATTTCCTCACAGACATGGCCATGCCACAGTATTCAAATAACATCTCTTTTAATGTTTCTTTTTAGTAAGCTAGGTATATGAGGCTGAAGAATCAGGTCACATTAGGTACTTTATCTAATTAAATACAAGATTACAAAATTAAGCATTTATATCTTGGTAAATAATTACAAAGCTCAATATTCTAATGTGAGGGAAGCAAAGAGAAAAAATGGTCAGAGTTGTTAGAAACAACCCAGCTTCCAACAAAAAATAAAACTAGAGAGTTTGGCATGAAGACAGAAAAATTTATTTAACGTTTTTGCAAAGACGGGTGAACCAAGTACTCGCAGGTATAGTGGACATACTTAAGCAGAAAACCATTTCACATATACCCTACTCCCTGCCAGATGTGCTCTCCTCCCTTTCCCCATTGGATAGGTACTCCGGAGGGTAAATCCCGCCTTAGTTTATATCTCTCACTACTCTAATTCTATCTCCCCCAGCCCTTATTTGCAATTTTCCTTTTTTGGATATGCCCACAGGTTGCCTTGAGGCTTC
>JANHZU010001982.1:0-10441 GCA_032468055.1 Acrochordus granulatus
CTTTTTGGACAGTTTTCTGGTAAAAAAAAGCCCATAGGAATGCAGTGACTTGATGACTTGATTACTTAATGACTGCAGTTCACTTCACCACCACTGTGTTCACTTTAACGACAGCTGTATTCACTTCACCACCGCTCCAAAAAGGGTTATAAAATCGGGTTAGTCACGTGTGTGCCTCTATGACTTATGACTGTCAGAGCTTACGATGGAAATTCCAAACTCCATTACAATTGTAAGTTGAGTTCTTTCTGTAATGCTATCCACATTTTTCCATACTGGTGCAGAAGAATTCCACTGCCTTCTATGGAGCTCATGAGAGAGTGGCCCACACATTATTTTAAAAGGGAACCTTAGACTGAATTGTTTGAAATAATTTCTAATTTGCCTTGGGGTTTTCCATTAACGAATCGGAGAACAATAAAAAAGCACAGATGAGGAGCATGTGCAGGGCTGCTGCTATACCATAATTCACTCTCCCAGGTAACACAGAGAGTATTTAGCATCTGGACCTGCAACTCCTAATGGTCAAAGCTAGCACCATGAGAATAATTCTTTCCTCACTGAGGTATGTGCAGTTTTTAAGAAATAAAATGAAAGGATGCATAATAACGGGCTCACCTGATAATTAGTCAACCCAGTTGCCATAAACTTATGGCAAAGTAGTGGTTAAAAGGCATTAGACTAGGACCAGGAAGATTTTCAGGCAAGGAAGTTCACTGGGTGACTTTAGGTCATCCCCTCCCCTCAGTCCCACCAACCTTACAGGGGTTGTTGTGGGAAAAAAAGGGAAAAGGGAGGAGGGAGTGGCTGTGTGCATTGTGAATTGCACACCGGCCTCATTCTGTGGCATTGCAAAGAACAACTAGATACCACAAAAGAGGGAAAGGAAGTTTCCTTGTTTTTAAGCTTTTAAATGGCAAAAGTGTTCATAGTCTGCAAATATCTATTAAAACTCTACAGCACTTTGTCTGCATAGAAACAGCAAGAATTCTTTTCTAGTTTGGATACCAAAGAGATTGCATCAGTTTCCTGTTTGTACAAAACACTGCTAATTTCAATGTCATGAAGCACTCTCATTGTGTTCTGAATCAAATAAAATCAAATAAGGATTGATGAAAGGTTTCTACTGCAGAAGGCAAGTAGATGAGATTGAGATAGACTGTGGTTTTCGGGTTTGATCTTTCCTCTTATTAATCCATTTCTGCCAGGACTAAACATTGCTCTCCAATCACTTATTATGGACTACTACATTTTCTGCAGTCCAACAACAAAATCATTTTCTGCAGTCCAACAACAAAATCATTTTCTGCAGTCCAACAACAAAAAGCTTATTTTAGGCCATGTGGAGACATGGTTGAAAGACTGAATTTGGTGATGCTTGCCAGCCACACTCAGCCTGAACTTTGCATAATTGTTCATGTCACTGTGAATTTACGGAAACTGAAATTTAAATTGAGAAACAAAGGAGATTAAAATATAACAGTGCAAACTTGAAAAACAAATCAGCAGTCTTTATAAAGCAATAGAGTACTGAAAAATGCCAAATTGGAGATCTCAAGGGGCTGCCAGTATTAAAGCTCAGTTTAAAAGCTAGGATAAGGGAAAGTCATACAAAGTCACTAGATTCATCTAGATGAATCTTCGTGAGGAAAGCATGTTCGAGTCCGGTTTCTCATTTGTCTTAGGTCTACAAGTAGGAGAGCTGGAGAAGGTTTTCAGATAAAAATAATAGTATCTTAGCAATTCCTGTTGAAATACCCGGGGCTCACAGGACAACTCTGCATCTCCCTGCTGCTTTCAGATCCCAGCCGTGCTACGACATAGGCTTGCCAAGTTCTGCACAGCAGCACTCAAAATTCATTGGACAATGACTCGGGCTATGAACTAGATTTAATGGGCAACCAATGTGACAGATTACTCTGTAATTTGATATGGCTTTCCATAGACTAGCCTTTATGCTCTCCTATACCCATCTGATGCTTCTACCCCTTTTAAAAGATTTGTTTAGACTCTTGTTTTTATACATACTTTCTGTTTTAATCCATACAGTACTGGGATTCAACTCTAAAAATCTTAGGCTACCATTAGATTTGTCGTTGTAACAATGGTGTCATGACCATATGTCATGATGCCTCAGTCTCTTTATTAGAATACAACCAGAAAATACAGAAAATGTGTATGCAGTATTCAAAAACAGGAAGAAACAGCTTCCATAGGCTAAAGTGGCAAGTATTTGACCTTTGCCTGAAGAAGCCATTTTGTTCTGAAAACTGTGTTTGTTTAAATATTGTGTACACATTTCCTGTAGTTTCTGTCTGAATCTTAACTCAAAGACCAAAACATAATTATGGATGGTCATTAAAACTTTGCTAAAACAAAGTGGGAGGTGGCCTAAGATTTTTACACAGTACTGTGTGTCTCTTATATCCTCTAGCTTTAGAAGATAAATATTTTTTGTTAGATTCTGACATATCTTGCTTTTTAATTGACTGTTAAACTGTTCTATGACTGTAATTAAAATATGAGTTGATCTGTGTGAAAAGTCATTTTTAAGGTAACTAGGTCCCCCTAAGTCTTTGCACTTAACTGGAAATAGAGTGGGAATTGAAGCAGCTATATGAGCTACTGGCCAGCCCCAGTTCGGACTAACAGGAACATCTAGGAAGAGAATCTTATTGTGTGATAAACATCCAAGTGGAATGTCTCCAGTCTGCGGGTAGCAGTGGGCTATCAGGATTCAGCAGCATCAAACATGATACAGCAACCTGAACTGACAAAAGATGTTTTCTCCAAAGACAAATGCTGTCTCCAGACTGTGATCAATGTCCTTTAGAGAAAGGTCAGGGACTATCTGGCACTCCAAATGTTTGTGGACTACAACGTCCTTCGCTAGTCTTGAGGAACAGGAATTCAGGTTTCATCTATAGGATCACTGAATGTCAAATCTTCTCAGACTTCAGGTTTCACCCAGATGAACTTTTTGTCTTCAGTAGCATTACTTTGTCTAGATTTTGAGAAACAATGATTATGGAAACAATGCAGCAGCACGGGAAGTTACGTATCACACATGTTAAGCATCCATGAGATGCATTGGTTGTCAGTTTGCTTCTGGGTCCAATTCAACCCTAAAAACCTGCTGTGGTTATCTGTGAATTCTTGATTATATCTGCCTGTCCCATCAGATCTGGTAGATAAGGCATTTTGTGGATCTTGTTGCTAGAGAACTACACTTGGCAGTCGCAGAGGGTGGGCTTTCTCTGCCATGGCACCCCCCTTATGGAATGTAAGCTCCATGTTGATTAATGTCCCCGAGGTTCCCCAAGACTTGCCAAAGTCATCAGACTTGGAGATCCCAGGGGACCAGTGAATTCTGGAAGTGGCTCCATTATCGTGGTTTACATTAATTCTCTTTTGTATTTTTTTTACATTTTAAAAATATTGACTGCTTTATGGTTGTGACTGCCAAGTGTCATTTTTGTGAGATAGTCACATAAATTTGATAAATATTTATTTATGCATGTTTCTTAGTCTCATACTTATCACTGGTTTTTGCGACAAGTGTTAAAGACAAACCTGTTTGGAAAAATGACCAACAACACATTTAACTGACACATGTAGTCTTTTGCTACATGACGTTTATGTTGTGTATATCCATTATAAACTATCAGAGAAATTGGACAGGAAAGCAGTTGATGTTTTTTTAAAAAAACTGGACAATTATTATCTGAAGGACAGCTCTTGGCTTCTGCTGATACATAAAAAACAGGAGTTTTCTTTAGATTTGGCTTACATCAGTGGCTACATTTCCATCAACTTCAATTGGATTACAGAGTCCCTCTACATGGCTAGCAGGCTTTCCCAGGCATTGTACCTTGGAAGCTATAAATACCCCGTGATTCTCTCTGTGTAATCAAATCAGGATTATCTTTCCTTGTACCTGAAGGAGAATCCCTGTAGGGTGCGCTGTGATGCTTCCAAAACAGGGCAAATTTCAAAGTGCATTTCCCCAAGTAACTAGCAAGATGCACTGTGCATCCACAAGTATGCCATTAATTAATAGTCCTTTAAACACAGTCTTAAGACTGGTTACACATTTTCTATCTACTGTAATAAATGTTTAAATATTTTTAAATAATTATAATTTTTATAGTCAAAGACAATGTTTACATTCAGTATATCAGCTAAGGGTAGCTGTAGAATTAACATAATAATTAAAATACTGCCCATTAAGATTCAAAATAATAAAAAATCCATTTTCTTTATCATTAGCAGTTGAGGTTGATGTGCAAGCTGTGTTTATGCGTGTGTATTTCTAAACCCTTTAGAAAACAAAATAGTTTTTAAATACATTGCTCCATAGATGTAAAAGAAAAGTAAAAGACATTTATTGCAGCTGTGAGTTCCAGATGTTAAAAGACAAAATCAAATACTACTGGGATATACACAGGTGGAGCTCATAGCCAGCAACTAATACCCTGGATATACACAGGTGGAGTTCACAGCTAGCCAGCAGCAAAAAGTTCTGTGACACTGTAAATATTTAAGAATGAATGAAAATGGTTCTGTCTATTCCTAAAAAATAAAGCAACGGGGAATCCATGGTTTCTAAATTTCTAAATTGTCCTTTATTTTCTCCTTTCAGTGGGGGCTGGAAGATGATACTGATATTATACTCTTTAAATAGTTCATGGCCCAACAATCCAAATATAGACCAAGCCCACTTCCAGTGAGGTCATGGTGAGGCAGACATCCCTGAGCGGGATGCAGCGGGGACAGCATTATAGCTGACTGCTAGCCAGAGAATGAACCCTGGTTGGTGAAATCTCACTAGACCAAAAAAAAAAAAGAGTGTTGAATTACCCACATCTACTTCCAATAGTTGCTCCTTGCAAGTAGGCTACAAGAACTGAGTTTTTTGCAGTTGGCTGGTGAATGGAGCAGTTGGGAATCAAGGCCTTCCATCTATACCCACAGCTATAATGTAGTCTGTGTGGACATAAATCTTGGCCAAACCTCATTTTTTAATCAATTTTTTATTTTTTACTGTTTTTTAAACATTAATAATGTTTGGAATGGCAAATTTGATGGCATTCATTGAGACTTTTCTTCAGGCTTTATCAAATGAAATTTTAAGTGAGACTTTAAGGATTTAGCAATTTGGGGAATAAATGGCAAAAAGGTGATTAAGATGTTGTTTTTGGAAAGTTATAAACAGATTAAGAGTCTAGATTGATTTGAAATGGGATTTTTAAATTAATTGAATGAATTCTTCCATGGGAAAAGTTTGTGTTTTGAATTCTGAAAAAAAATGATGATAGGATGGGTTTTCTATGTACCTGTACAAGCATGAAAGGTACAAATAAGTTTCTCCATATAAAAACTTGGTCTTAGTATCTCAAAGGCCATATCCTATGTAGGATATAGGCCCACAAAATAAGGAAATGTGGAATAGTGTGTAATTCTTTCATTTCTGCTAGTGAAACCTGCTGATACAATGATATAGCAGCTGGTGATAAAGTTAAGTATTTTGAAATTAAACTGCTTATCCATGCTGGGTTTTCTGTTTGGAGTAAAGAAAACTAATGGGGCTAAATTATTTTTAATATATATTATTTCTGGATCTGAGGCTGAAGATTGACCTGTAGGGGGAAAAAATCTTTTGGCCCATGAGTGCAGCACAGCATAAGGCAGCAATTCATTCACAAGCAAGGGGTCTAATATTTCTACAGGAAATTTACACAGAACTGAACCGAAGCTATTTTGCTCCTGTCCTAATCCCCATTGTCTAAATCCATTCTGAATCTGTTGTAATTTACTTGTTGCTGAGATGTATACACTATGATTGTCCACTCAGTTCTGGAATAAATGTGATTTGTTACAGTGCTTCATAATATTCATTGCAGCAGGAGAAGAAAATGGGGGTAGAAGCTTGAAAGTTGCAGTTGTGTAGCTGGATGCCAACTTCCATTGTATGGTCAATGAAGTATAATTGCTGCTGTTTACTCATTACTAATTGTCTCTGAATAGTCACTCTGCCAATCAATGGGACCAAGGGAGTATTTTGAAAAAAGGCCCACTTCTTCAGCCTCCATATTCTCCCACTTCAGAAGTAAATCAACAGGGTTTCCTTTCAAAAACACATAGGCATCAATACTCACTACAAGGATGGAAAAATGAAAAATGATGAAATGGGACTGGAACATCAAAATGAAAATCCAGCCTCTCTTACATTTGCATCCTAATACCAAAACCATGTATATAAATCATGGGGTTTGTGTGGTGGTGTTGCAATGTATGTTTTAAAAATTGCCCATCTTGTCTTCCTCCATTTGAATCAGAAAGGGATGAGTATTTGGAAGTCCTCTGGAGACTAAATGCATATCCAAGAATGATATCCTAGGAAAGGGCTAAAGCTTGGATTTTACATATTCTTTGTAATGAAGTCATCAGGTGAATCAAATTTGGGGGGAGTAACCATCTCCAACTTGGGAGGTAGAACAGCCTTCCAGACTCCCTCCCTCCAATATATTTCTAATGTAGATAAATCATCATCTCTGTGTGATTTATATCTGCTGTAGGATAAGCTCATCAGGGTCCTATAACTGAAGGGTCTGTTCTTGATGGAAGTTATAAAGTCTTCCCATGATGCCAATTTAACTCTATTATTATCCATCCTGCAATGTTGGATTTGAAGAGATCCAACTGTCCCTGCAGTGATCCATCTCTTAGATTGCATTGAAGGAGTGTGAAGAAGGGAAGATATAGAGATATTCCATATTTTGAAGAAGAGAAGAAATAGAGATATTCCAAATGTTGATGTTTTAGTTCTCTTTTACGCATTAAATAAAATTTATATGTTGTATATTTGCATGCTTTGGTACATACCATCCAAAGATAGAAAACAGTCGTTGCTGAATAGAAAGGAATTAGTTCTGGGATCTCTGGTGGATTCAAATGAACCTGGGAACAGAGAAACCAGGGATCCAGCCTCAAAGATTAAAATAATCACCACCTCTAACACCATCCAACAAATGCACTTAGGAACCAGGAAACAATTGGAAGATATCTGTTCCAGAAGGCATCTGTAGAATAATTACTTTAGGGGCAGAATCTTCAGGGTTTTTCAAAATCCCTGCATACTGCTTGTCCTTTCAAAAGGAACTTTGTCTTCATCTTTGTATCTGCCTTGTTGTTTTTATTTACAACTTTTTCTTGTTTGTGTGTAAATTGCTTTGGGCTGTTTGAGAGGAAGTGCAGTAGAGAAATAATACATATTATTTATATTCCATCTTATTGATGTTATTATTTTGATGAAAAATAGCCTTTGACCTTGAACCGCACCTCCTTTATGAACTGAAGAGTAGGAGGCTGGTCAAGAGAACAAGTTGGTTTGTTCATCGCATCCACATCCAAAGGAAGCCCAACTAGCTGCATTATGTTCAGTAAGGAAAATGGACTGGAAAATTGATTTATGACCAGATTTTTTTGCTCGCTGAGTTTTGTTTTTTAACTGCTACTGTGATAGCGACAGCCTCATTTTTTTTGATAGATTGCTTTATTTTTTAAACCAGTGTGATCTATTCTGATAGGAAATTATAATTTTTCCCTTATTATGTTTTTATATTTTTTAAGAGTTAGCAGTCAGAGTGAGGGTAAATATCTGGACTTGTCAAATTTTAAAACCCTATTACAAGATGTTTGCTATCTAGATGCTTTCCTTAGTAATATTCAACAAAGAACTTTGAAGCTGGTTACCTCTTTCAGTGACAAAATGCACAACCCTACAATATTAAGAAAAGTGCAGGAAATGTGGTAGGCATCTGCTGCATACTTTTTGACAGAGGCCTCCCTGTGCAACGTGGAGCATTTAAAGACAAAGTTTCCCCCCAAGATACTGCTAGTCCTTGGTGAAAAGGATGAAATCTTCTGAAACAAAAGGGAAGACCTCAGTTGTTGAAGCAAGGTTTGTTTATTCCCTTGTAAATTTGGAATTTGATGGTGATATCTTTTTAATGCAGAGAGTTGTCATGCAACAGATTTAATTTTACATATTGGCTAGGGAATACGCCCCCTTAAAATTAATGTGAACAACTTTTGAATACACATACTGTATATAGGAGCATGTTGCTGTATATTTATGGAATATGCAGGATTTGGAGACGATGCAAAGCTCTGGAACTGGCTCTGATTGGACAATGTTTCAATCAAATCACCCCATCAAAGTAGGTTTGTGAGTTTGTGTGGAGATTCCCTTTGAAGCAGCCAAATGAACCAGAAGGCTTTGAGTCATTCCCAACACTTTGTGGCTCTAAGATCTTTTCTCCTCCTTCTGGGGTTAGTACAGGACATCACAGAGTGTTGCAACACTACTTCTATGTAGGGAGAACCCCAAACTGCAGTCAAGTGACATGATGGGTTCTAACATTGGCCAGTTACTCCTGTCAATTGGTTTATCCATCATTAAATATAAGAGTTGTTTGAGAAAGACAAGCCTAAGGCTGGCGTTAATCCATGCATTTTCTCACATTCAGCATGGGCCAGTGATAAATTGTTTCTGTGCTGTTTAATGAAGTGCTGTGCTTCTGTAATAGTTCTGGACTGGGCTGGAAATGCAACACAGGTCTGAGTGCCCTGACTAATTCAATTGGCATTCTGAGGACAAAACTTATTTTTAAATTCTGCATATCTGCAGCAGGCTGAAATCTCTTAACAATGAATGTATAGGTGCCAGGCTAACACAGGTGTTGGTTTAAGCAGCTACTCTTTTTAAGTATAGGATAGGATATGACAAGGCTACAGTTGCTACTGTTGTATGCCAGCCTTCTTTTTTCTAGCTTGCTTTTTTCTTGTATGTCTCTGTGCCAGCCTGTTTCTGCTCATTAACAATTGTCAGGAAGCCATAATTCTGATTCCTGCCAGTTATGAAGGGGTCTTTTCCAGGAAAAGCCAAGTTTGCCACTATATTCCCTCCCCCAATAAAGAGAAGATAATAACAGCTGTTCTTCAAAGTCTTAGCATACAATCCAGAGAAAAGAAGTGAAAAAGTCCCTTTATTTTTTAAACAGTTTTAACTTTTTTTAATTATTAAGTTACAGAGGTGGTTTCTTCATGGTTTACTTGACATAAGTTAGGCTCCTGGTAGGATATTTTGAAGGGAGCTTTGCTGTTTTTTCTTATTTATTATTCTTAAATATTTGTTGTATCAGCTGAAGACACAAAGGTTAATGCTCTTTAGAGAATCTATTTTCTCCGGTATTTTTCTTTTCATTCTACCCAATACTGAAACAGTTGCAGGCATTTTGAAGCCTCTCAATTATAGCCTACAGATGAACCTTTTTTCTCCAAATTGAATCTTGAAGTGGCTCAGATCAAATAAGTTGTGCTTGAATCTTAAATTGCAGACTCAAATCAAATCATGCCTCCTTGACATTATAAATGTCAATATATCCTGTTTGAATCACATCAGGGGGGATTCTAACAGGTCTAGTACATTCATCTCCTTTCCAGGCTTCTTTCATATCTTCCAAATATTCCATATTTCTATATCTTCCATATACTGAAAGAACAAGGGAGGTACTCTAGAGCTACATAGATGAGGCCAACCAGCAGTAGAACTGCACAACCAGATGTCCGGTGAATGTTAGTGACAGTTTTCCATGTGTACAACAAGATGTGTAGATCTCTCACCACTGAGAGATGCTACTCAAGCTTTCTCTTTGGGCTTTCCTTTATGTGAGGAGAAGATCTTCTCAAAAGCATGCACTAGCAATTGATAGGGAGACAGGGTTTTAGGAGAAAAGTGGTGGTGACCTGCACCATCCCAACAGTACTTCAATGTATTATATAAACTGCACTGTTTAGAATAACAGTAATGTAATATTGCACATATTTAAAACAGAATGCCACCACCACAAAATGGAAAGATAATTCTCTCCTGTCTCTCTGTTTGCATACTTCTCTAAGCAACTTTTTAAGTACTATATAGAATGAGAGATGTTAACAGGCTCCATCCTAGACATCCATTCTAACCCACAATGATGTGAGAAGGATACACATATCATGTCAGTATTTAAATGATATATTGATATGATGGCCCATGATATCTGAAGCAAGTACTGTACATACGTCATGTCTCTAAAAATGATATCATAGTGTGTTTCCCATCCTGTCCCCCTCCTGATGCCTATAGACTCTGTTCACTAAGGCTCTGAGGTGCTGCAACAATTGTCCATTTGGGTGAGTTGTACTTCTGCACTTGTATTAAACGCATATTGGATTCATTTTTACAACTTAGTTCATCTGTATTAGGAAATAGGGAGAAAGGAATACTCAGCAATGAAACCTGTATGTACCTTTGACAATACTGTTCCAGACATTTGGTAAGTCAGTGCCTTCCTTCCTTCCTTCCTTCCTTCCTTCCTTCCTTCCTTCCTTCCTTCCT
>JANHZU010001982.1:65177-79772 GCA_032468055.1 Acrochordus granulatus
GATTTGGAGAAGGCCCAGTTGGGATATCCACAGGTTCTGAGGGCTTGGCGGACATGCAGCTCTTCTTTCCTCCTTCCTTCAGAGCTTGTGGGAACTTCTTGGGCTCTGTGCTGCAGTGTCCTGATCACACCGAGTTTGTGCTGTAGTGGGTGGTTTGAATTAAATAACAGGTACTGGTCTGTGTGAGTGGGCTTCCTGTAAATGTCTTTGACTTGAGAAAAATCCAGTCCAGATGCCTGTTTTTTAAACTTTGTTGCGATCCTCTGCTATGTGTTTCCCAAATCAAATCTTCTATTTAGAGTTTTAGAGTAATTTCCATTTGTGAAGAAATGCAGACTAGGCATTGGGAAGAAATGAATGAACCATTAAAGGGGGCCTTCAGAAAAAAATTGGTACTGAGAAAGGAAAGTGTGAGAAGAAAACTCAAAATAACTCTCTTGCTTTTGTTTGGTATAGTAAGGCACAGAGGAAAACTTTGACATTCTTTCAAAGTTCCATTATTTTACCCTTCAACAATAAAGAGAATCCCTGATATGCCTGTTGTTTTGGCCTGATGACCACAATGCAGATTTGGGAAAATGGGTAAGAAGGAGAAGGGAAATTGGCATAGCACCTACTGACATCCAGCTATATAATGTTGGATAAAGCCCTTAAGAACATTAGTGCTTTCAGAAAACTAAAACATTTCATTCTTTAAAGTCTCCCTTGCAATATTCTTAGATAAAGTCAGATTTATTCATTGGGCTAATGTACTTTGAAGATAAAAAGAGCTCTCTAACTGTTTAGTTATTATACTCACCCTGTGCATTGTGTGAAACTTTTGGCATTGACACTGTGCATTGCTTGCCTCTGTAAAATATTAATGTTTTGCAAAAGCAGAAAAAGAAAGGATGTCTTTTATGAATATGAGTTGCATATTAAGGGTAACATACTGGCACACAGGCTAAAGCTTAGGGCATTATGATGCTCTTTTGTACATTCAAGCACATTTCATCAACCTCGATAACATCATTGCAGTATCAAGGCCCACTGAATTTTGTCCGTAATGAAACATTAAATATTGCTCAACAATGAAAAATACATTAAAGGGTTGAAGTTATCTAGAAACTCAAAGCAAAGGATGAAGCTTCGAGCTTCATGTTTTCACCTGGGTTATTCTACAGAGGAAATCAAAATCTGATATTTCAAATTCAGGCAGAAAAAGAAATGTATATATTCTTTCTGTTCATGCTTGAACTGTTTCTGTGGATTATTACGGAGGGAAATACATAATATTGCTTCTTGTGACTGTCAGAAATGGGCTTTGGCAGAAAGATAACTCAGGCTAGTTGGGATAAATTTAAATTATGTGGAAAAGACCAATATTGCTGCCAACAAACGTGGATCCTACATAGGGTCTGAATCTCTGACAAGCCCCTAATAGTAAGAATAACCATACAGGAGAGTTCATTAATCATGTACCGTATCAGGAAATGAATGAGAACTTTAGAAACCAAATAAGCAAAGCTCCTTTATTATAATTTATTAAGATGAGATCTCTGTGAATTGTTTGAACTTCTTGCTCCCAGAATGCCAAACCTAAGGGCTGCCTTTCTCCTAGATAAACCTGGGATGAAAACATCCATCTGGTCTCCATTAAAGATATTTTGAAATATTCTTATTTCTCAGACTGAGTGAGTTTTCTTACATTCTCCAAGCTAATGTTAGAATCCATGATACCATCTGCAAGTTGACAGGTTTGTTGTCTATTTGATATTCTTCATTGGATGGAAAAAGGCAATTAGTGAGAAAAAGCTGCTTAAATTTTTATAAACATGTTTTAGTTGCAAAGCCATGGCTAAGTGAAAGGGAGTGAGATGTTTTGGGGAGTTTTGAGGGATACCTCACATTTGTCAGTAGGAACAGGATTAATGAATTTCACCAAGGTCTTTAAATGGGTGATGGGGTCATGGGGACAGTTGCCCCAAACTACATGCATGAAGAAGGCCCCATCTAATGACTTGAAACAATTGGATGGATTGAATGAAAAAAATCAAATCATTAATCATCTGAAATAAAATCACTAGAGTTTTTTCACTAGTGTCTCCACATAGTTTTGTTTACTGAATCACTGAAGGAGAAATAATGAAAGAAAAATCAGATTGACATAGGATACAGTAAGAAAAAAAGTGGAATGGGAGATTCAGAAAAAAAATATTGTTCTTGGTTTCTCTAAGTCTTTTAAGATGCATGGGGAGCAGCCTGTGACTCGTATCTAGAGTTTTCTGTCTTGGGAAAGTTGGAATGCCCCTCTACTCTCTGCAAATCCCCAATCCCCACAAATTAAAAAAACTGTCTCAGCATAAAGAAATGCACGGAGTACATAATATCTCTAGTATATATCTGATCTGCTCACCATAATGCAATGCAAGGTTGGCTGCTAGATAAGCTTCATGGTACTCACATATCATATCTACCACTTCTAACCAGCTATCCTTTGGATATTTGGTGACTGCAGTTCCCAAAATTGCCATCAACTTATTAATATAATATATTATAATTTGGATTGTTCTCCAATTCTATGTAGTGGGTCAAATTACACAAGCAAAAAATTGCTGCCCTTTTTTTACCATTTAAAATCTAAAATGTGAGGTGGTCATATTATTAATGTCAGGGAGTGGTCCATCTTGTTTTGACTGTTCCACCTATTTCTTCTAGCTTATTCTGCAGACACTCACAGGGTGGACAGGACCTGCTCTGTATTCTTAATATGAATTTTAAGAAATACCTCCATTCACACTTAGTGGGCCTTCATATAGAGACAGAACTGTCTCATATCATGTTTTTTCTCACCTTATAGTTTAAAGCATCCCTCAAAGTTTGAAACCATGTCTCTTAGCAACTTCAGTGCCCTTCATTATTCATGATTTGGTTCTGACAAATAAAGGCATGTGGAACATTTTAGAAAACACAGTGCAAATAAATCACATCAAGCAATGGAATATGCTGTTGTTATTTCAGAGTGGTGGTTTGATGAAACTGTGTTTGCCTTAACTGACTTGGTGGGACTTGGAACAAATAGCTTTTGCATCATCTGATATTCCAGCTCTGTTTTGGTGCCTAATTGCCTGCAGAAGCTGTTTATTGCCTGCTAGCCCTCTTCCATAATAAGTATCTTTCCTTAATTGTGAAAGTGCTGATTACAAAGAATAATAAAAATGGTGCACCATCTCAGTGATGGAATACCAATGCTCCTTCCAGCCCATGTGGTTCTGAAGCGATGCCTCTCCTTCTACAGCTATATATCAAATATTTTTCTAAGTTACTCTTTTTGCTAACCAATTTGGTGGAAAGGTGGCAGTTGCGAAGAACATAATCAGTTTTGTATTTACCTATGCTATAATTGATGGAAATTAAATGGTATGTATCCCTGCAGCTTAGATGCCATAAAGGTTTTTTTTTAAAGATAGGGCTGCCTAACTTTACTAATATTGGGAAATTAATGCCAAATGCTGGCCTTTTGCAAAGCACTAAAAACTTGGCTTTGCCTTCAAGCCTGGGGCCCTGATAGTGTGGGTGAGCCCATTTCTTGGTTATATTGATAGTGAGATGCTGTGGTTGTTCTTGGCTGCTATTTATGCTATTTTATTGTGTTATTTATGTTTTTAATTATTGGTTTGTGGTTTTATTGTTTTTATTTTATTTAACTGTTACATGCTCAAGTCAAGTATATGAGATGTAAATAAATCTATAAATGCATGGTTATGGCATTTGAAGCTTACTCTGTGAAACACTATCTTAGAGAATTATGCCTTTATTGAGGGAATAAGAGGAAAGCAGCCCAGATATAAACACAGATGCGTATAATCTGTTACAATAACCTTCCCCAAGCTGGCATGCTCTGAATGTGTTTAACTGCAGCATCAAATAAACTGGCTGGGATTATAGGAATTGAGGTTCACCACAGCTGGAGAATGACAGCCTGGAGAAGTTTTTCAATTCCCAGCTCATCCATAAGGTAAGTTCCTAGTAAGTCTGCTTTCTCCCTCTCTTTGTCTTTGCCTTGCTCTGAGAATAATATAGGATCAACCCACTGATGCTTTGACCTGTTTAGTAAAAGGATAAAATAATGGAGGTAGAATTATTGATGAGAAGAGTCTTCTGGAAGGCTGTTCTCTTCTGACTTCTGCGTATCTGTGAATATCTCTATTCATGTGAACAGAGGCTCTAATATGAAGATGCCATGAGTGGCAACTGAACTTAAACCACCACTAGCCCGAAGGTTGAGGTCAGGTCAGGACTTGGCCTCTGTAAACAGGATTGTACTCATCTCAGGCCCAAAAGGAAATTAGTCAAATCTTCAAGAGATTTCTGGAGAATGATATGTCCAGAATGGATGACATTGTGTGCAGAAGAGATTCTAAGTTAGGCCATTTGCTTCAGTGATTTGAATAAACAACCCATGTAGCTTACTGTTCTGCTCTTGCATGGGTTGTCTGTGTTTGCTTGTTTGTTCACTCATTTACTCAGTCTATTTATATTCCACCTTTCTTTCAGGAGCTCAATCTCCATGTCTGAGAATGCTCTTGGATTTGGGTTTCCAATTCATACAATGACACCATAACCGCTGCATCACAGCAGCTCTTGTTACTAAGTTCAATAAGTAAGAAAATTCAGGAAGAGGAAGGAGGAGGCGGAGAAGTTGTTTAATAAGTAACCAAGTAACTGGTTTAAGTTCTTTAAATATGTTCTGATCAGAATATTTTTTCCCTCCTAGTGATACACTCATGAAAATTCTTACAATTTTCTAAAAAAAACATTAATGAATGAATACAGTTTGAACTATGTAGTATGATTGTATTATGGATTGATATACTGCCACACTGGAGAATATTATTCTTGAATCTATTAGTCTTGAGAAAAGAATATTTGTATTTCCTATTCAATATTTCCTGTTACATTTGGACCTATGCCTAGTTGTTTCTTGCACTATATTTTAAAAAAGATGAGACACATTTTCTTAACAAGAATCTTAGAAAATAACAAATAATCATCCTAATCTAGCAAGAGAGATTCAGGTATGAAAATACCTTCTATATTTACTTCTGCTACTATGCATATTATGTTATCTTGACTATGTTAAACATGCTAAGACATTTTATAATTGGAACAAAATTAACTTAAAGATTAACTTAACATTATTTTAAAAAAAATTAGTCCAATTTAGTCAAAAATACTTTTTCCTGGGTAAATCTAGCAGAGACTATTAGCAGAGCAATTGGCTTAGCTCTTCATGGAAGTGTCTCTAAATGTGTCTATAAGGCAATGCAACTGTCAGTCTGAATGTTCCCTTGTTCAAAGGGCAGATTTAATTTTTAAGTCAGAGGAAAAAGGGCAAGGAAAATGACAGCTGGCACTTAAAACATCCAAACATTTCAAATATTGGATCAGAAATATATATGTTGAAACAAACATTTTCAGATTTTAGCTACATTACTACAACCAATTCTTCGCATCAGTTTGTGGATATATTTTCAGTTAGAGTGATATAAAGATGTAAAGGGACTCAAAATATTAACATATATATTCCATCTGAAGTGATTGAAATGTTTATTTTTCTGAAGGATTTTAGACTGGGGAAGACTGTAGACCAAAGACTACATAACACTCCTTACCTGGATCCTAAATTCCAGCTACAGTTCCTGACCACTTTTTTTAAATGCTAACCATTAAGGTTTTGGTAGAACCTAAAATGCACGTAAGCTTCAATCTTGCGCAAGCATCGCTTGGAATGTATACCAACTCAAAACTTGGAAAAGGATGTTCTCCAACCTCCCTCCTAGGTCTACTTCTAATCTTTTTGCATTTTTTAAAAGGAGAAATAGAACAATTGCCTGAGGCTTAACCTGTGGAATAAATGGTATCCAAATTATAGTTAAATAGGTAAAAGGAACAGCTACATTGATATATTTCAGTCAAGGCACAAAAATTATCTGTTAGAATAAAATCTGGAGAACTGTAACAGTGCTTACTGTGCTATCATCTTCAAAAGATTTAAAAAATGAGGAAAAATTATATTGATTCTGGATACACTGAGAAAATAATGGCAGTAGTCAGAGAACTTCAATGAACCTTCTGCCCCCAGACTTCTCAATGTCTTAAAAAGGTTCTGCATTCCATAGCAACCCCCTTTGCACTCAACAAGCAAACACTGTGGTATTAATTGTTGTTATCCAGGTTGTTATGAGTAATATGAGAATAGGAATCCATAGGCTGCTAATACTTACTGTAGCTGTTATATTCCAATGAAAGACACTAATAGAAGAATCAACAATGTGATGTGTTTGGGGAAGCAATACACAATATTCTGTATGAATGCAATCCAGAGGAAAAATGCTCATGTTTGGTGATGTGATGGTGGTGGTAGAGGAACAATAAGATAAAAGAATGAGATCCTCAGGAGATAGTGGTGTAAAGTTTAAAGACCAAAAGGCAATGCATGAAACATTAAATGAGATTTTGTTAGCAAGGTTGGTTTAGCAGTGAGGAAAAGTGCAGAGAGGTACCATAAACAGAGTTTTCACAAAGTAGTTTTAGCTATGTTTCTTTTTTCTTATCCCATACCCTTAATTCCTTTCTCTTGCTAGTATTCACTCCTTTTTGGTGTTCTCTGTAAAGATGCTTACCTTAAAAGATAATTGTTTGATGGGCATGTACAGTACATGTGGATATATGGGTGAATTCCCACAAAATTTCTGAGCTGAAGCCAAAAAACTAAAGAGTTTTAACTAATAACTTAATAATTTTTAAATAATTCCTGTCTTTATACACAGAAGTTTATCCCTCCAATAATTTACCTGTAAAGGAAGAGTGGGTTCTTGTATATTAGCTGAGAAGGAGGGAAGACTGCTGCTAAAAAATGAATTGATAAATGGTTGCAACTGTTGAAAATGATGCCTCTGGGAATTAGCCTAAACACTGGAAAAGGCTGCTTGCCTAGTGAATTTAACCCTTTTGGGTACAATAAATTAGGTTCTTTTTTTTACTTTTCCTTTTTGTCTTGTTGCCTCTCTTCTACTGCCTTATCTCTATCCATCTCCATCTATCCACCTCTTCTTTCTTGCATTTCCAGTGCAACTGTCACCACCCTCAGCCTACTTTTTATTTTGGAGAAGAGTGATTTCTGCTGAAGGAAGGAGGAAAATAGGTTTGAGTAGATAGATATGTACTTGTATGTTGGTAGGGGGCAGTCCTTTCTACTGGTAAATAGCATTTGCAGATTGGAGGTGAAATAATTTTATAATTATCCTTTCTTTTAGAGAGTCTAGCTTTTGACAGTTATATGTACATTCATACATTTGCATACTTATGTGCAAGTGTGTTGCTTCTTTATTGTGGGAAATTCCCAAGACTAATTTCAACTGCAGTTGTTACCTGTTCTTTATAAAGTGGGGAAGCTCAACATTGTGCAAGAATTTCATCTATCTATCTCATCCATCTATCAATCTATCTTTTCCTTTCTGATCTTTTTTGGTGGATGGGTGGGTCTTTCTTTTGGAGAAAGTCAGTAGATAAGTGCTGCTGAAGATTAGAAGTCTGAGAAAGTGTTTTGCTTTGTGGATCAGGAGGGAGCTGTAAACTATACGAAGAGTATAATATGAGAAGAGGAAGCAAGGGCCAAGAGCTTCCCTGAGAGCAGAAGCCACCAGGAAGTGAATTCCCCACCATCAGTTTACAGAAACACAAAAACACAGTCAAATTACAGAGACTGAGCTGGGCACAGACCACTCAACTTTAAGGCTTCATACTCTCTAGGCTGAGTAATGAACTTACTCATTAAAAAAAATGCCTGAAGAAGTCAGAGTTCTAGTGTTCCATGAAGTTAAAAGAAGCCAAAAAAGGGACAAAGAAGGAATTGCACTGCAGGGTTAGTCCCACAGGAACACTTGGAACCAAGAATACTGACATTGAGCCATCTTCCTGATGCACATCAACGTGCCCTGGATTCCTTGCACAAAGCACCTTGAGGTAGGATATCTCAGCAGCAGTAGGATACAAAGATACAGGCAGAAGCATGGTGCTCAGGAAGTGTTTAATGTGTTGTCCTTGTGTTGGAACAAGGAGGCTGTTTAGATTTAGTCTGTTTAGAGATTTTGAAATGGTGTGAAGAACGTCATGATGAGGTGGAATTGGCACTCAGTTTCAGGAGGGAAGTGATCAATACTGAGTCATTGTTATGTAGAAAGAGACTCAGAATGAATCTTCCCTAAATCTTCACCATATTTATCCATTAATTATGCATAGTGTGCTTTAGTCTGGCAAGATTCCTGTCTATAGATGAATAGCACTAAAGAACCTACTTTGAGCAATTTGTCATGTCATTCTTGGTTCCCAGCACCTGACGCACACTGGCAAATGGACCATGCACAACACAGCTGAAGAAAGACTCACCATGTTATTTTTGTTGCCTTTCAACTAGATAGAAATACTATTCCACATTTGTATCTAATTCACAAATGGGGAATTGAGTGACATTTCAGTGTTTAGGAAAGTGAATTATTTTAAGGATTATTCAGAAACTATTATTATGACAAAGAATTAAATAAGTGTCCATAAATCTTGTGTCTAGAGTCACATGTACCAACTAAATCTTTATTTGCACTCCCCAAAAGCCTTTCAAAATTTCCTCCTGAATTGTAATGTTCAGTCTGACAAAAAGAAAAACATGATTAAATGTCAATCGTATCCACTTTATTTAATTCATGAATTCATACATTCATCATATCTATCTTAGCTATACACCATTCTCACCAAAGACTGGAGAACGGCTCCCACTATACTCAGAACCAGGTACGCTCTTTTGCCAATGAAATCTTGCACCTGCTGTGGCAAATTAATTAACAGGTAATTCTTCATAACCTTTAAACAACAGCCAAGGATGTATCTTCTTCCTACCCAGAGTATGAGATGAGAAATAGCACAACCTTGTCTAGGTTAACCAGAACTCTGCAGGGAAAATTCCTACTTGAAGTCATCTCTTGAGGAACTATTTGTGCCAAACCTTTCTGTGGCCAGTGTAATTTTTCTTCTTGTTCTGAATTTATTACAACATGATGTTCTTTATGAGGATGACTTACATCTCAGACATCTTTTAGCTACAACAAGAACATGGTTGTTATGGCAACCTATTTTACTGTATCACAAAGTATTAAACACATAAATAATTGGATAGATATGCAGGAACATTTCCCTTCAAATATACCCAAGCTTTTTCTTTTCTGATTTGGTGTGGAAGTACATATTTTTAAATCTTCATTTTTTTAAAAAAATCAGATTTCTTCCCTGCATTGCCTGGTTTTCTTATTCCGTATGTGACATACAGTAAGATAATTCATAATTACATGGTTATGTTGCTTTCTTAATATATATTCCCTTCTTAAAAATAACCATTCAATTCCTAACTTGCTGGCATTGATCTGTGTTTATATGATGTTCTGAACTTGATTTCCATAGTTAGCAGCTATGGTTGCTACTGCAAATAGGGAATGTCATGGGAAATGATGTTGGTTTCTCTGCAAAGGAACAGCAACATTTTCTAGTTCTGATTTTTGCCAAGTATCTAGGAGACATCAATTTTTCAATTAATTCCTGCCCTATGAACCACACCAAATCCCCAGCAATCCTTTGTGAGAAAATTCCCTTGTGGTTAAAACTGGGGAAACTTTTAGGATGGTGGTAGTGAAAAGACAAAATTAATTATTTTTAAAATTTATTTTCATTAGAATGTTTACATACAATAAAAGTATAAAGTTAAAGAAAATATAAGAACAATAAAAAATAAGAAAAAGAAGAAACACACACACAAACAAAAAGAAAGGCAATATTAAAAGTTCTGCCCTTCTTTCTATCGTGTAGTTGTCATTTTACTCCTTCTTTTTTCACTCTTACTTCATAATTTCCTTTCCTTTTTAGTCCTTAAGTCCATCAATTCAATGTTTTCTTCCTTCAATAAAAACTCCATGTAAGTTTTCCAGACTTTCAAAAAGTCTTCATTGTTTTTCTCTACCAAACTGATCAGCTTTGCCATTTCTGCAAGCTTTGCCAATGTTATAATCCAATCTTCCACTATGGATATTTCATTATTCTCCTATCTCTGTAGCAGTTACCATATACATTATTCTTTTCCCATATTTCTTTTCGAGTTCACTGTCCTTAAAACCCAGTATAAACTATTCTGGTTTTATTGTAATATTAATCTGCAATTTCGTTTGCATTATAATATGTATTTGCAACCAAAATGTCTTTGCTTTTTCACAAGTCCACCATGCATAATCAACATTCTTTAGCTCAAAACTGTCTTGGCCTCTTCCTGCCAACCAGTCTCTCCCAACGTTCCAAAGAGTTGACTTTGCCTACTCTAATACAATCAATCAACAATAATTTTAGCAAAGTGTCAGCTTTCCCAGATAGATCAGACAAGTCCAGATGAGTCCAGGAAACAAGTCCAGATGAGAATAATCCTAAGGCTCCATTAATAGAATCTCACAAGCCTGATAGTACAAATCTTCTGCTGTCTTTTTACAGCCTAAGAAGTTAGGGAGGTTTCTGAGTTTCTTTCTTTGCCCGCTATGCATCTGCAGGCTATGTCCTCTCTTATTTGATTGTTCCCTAGGCAGCATCTCCCTCTACTCCTCCCAAGGTCATTCCCACCTATCATTACATCTAATTGTAGGAATGTTGCCATTACCTGTTCGAGCAGACAACGGGTTTCTTACATATTTTATTCCCCAGTGGGTTACAAACCCTTTTGTGGTTTGCTTTCTTACGATTCTTTTTCTTTAAATCAGATTTGGAAGGAAGATTCTTTGGAATAGGGGAAGTCTTTGAAATGAAGGACTACCAGATGATGGACAAAGGGTTGGCATCTATCAAATGGGACACACATGTCCCAGGGATTCACAAACTTGGCCTCAAGTGCATTTCTTGACTTTCCACTCAAGGGAAGGAGAGAAGAATGAGGAAGCCTCTAAATTGTTCACGAACATGAGGCTGATAATTGATCCATAGTTGGAAGAATGCTGGCTCAGTCTGAATAGCAAGGGCAAGACCAAATCATTCTGTTTTCTCAGCAGTCAGAGCTAATAAATTGAAATAGGCGATTGCCCTGTATAAGAAACATTCCATTTTTGGGGGGTCATTTTTTCTGTTTTAAAATGCGTGAAGTTCATAGAAGACTCAGAAAGAGTTTTGATTTCTGTTAATGTATTTAAAACTCTGTATGCCATCTACTGCTATTTTAGGGGTCAACTTTTAAAAATTGATGAGTCTTTTTTAATGCAATCAGTTTAACCAAATGAACTTTTTATAGTTTGCTGAAATGAACCAATTTAATATTTGGACTGGAACTCACTACATTCCAGTTCAGTCCACCTTTCTAGTAATATCAGAAGTCAGGCACATTTGTTATCTGGGTAGATATTATTCATTTTAGTAAAATCCATTGAGGAAAATAGTAATATTTCCCTCCAAATTGTATTATAATGAACAACCTTTACTCTGTAGTGAATAACATAAACAAATGTTCTTTATAGTAATTTCTAAAGTGTCTAAGATTGATATTTAGCTTTATGCATGGATTGTAGCAATATATAGCTAGACCTTGACCTATGACCACAACTGGGAGCAGAATTTCTGTTGATAAACAAGATGGTGGTTAAGTGAGTCACACCTAATTTTTACAACCTTTTTTCATCATAGATGCTGAGCAAATCATGGCCGTTAGCAACAGTTGTTAAGCAAATCTGATTTTTCTCATTCACTTGCTGGAACCTGGCTGGAAAGGTCACAAATGTCAATAATGGGACCCCAGAACATTGCAATTGTCATAAATACATCTGGTTGCCACACACCAAAATTTTGATCATGCAACCATGGGGATGCTGTGACATCAGGGCAAGGACTAGTCATATGTCACTTTTTTCTGTTGTAACTTTTCATGATCACTAAACAAATGGTTGTAAGTCAAGGACCACCTTTAATCCCCATTTTAATCAGTTTAGCATCAGAATTCTTCAAAAATTTTTTAAAATACACCCATATCAATCTCTGCTACAAGTGGGAAAATTCAATGCACATAGAGACAAAAACAATTCTACTATTTCTTCATTAAGAATGGCCATTATTTATATGGATTTGTGTTGTAGATCATAAATAGAGAAGTAGGGGTTAGCAATTTTTTATTGCTTTAGTGTACAAAAAGAGAAAGAGTAACAAATGAAAAGAAAAAAGGAACAAAAGAAGAAAAAATAGAAAGGAATGACAAACATATTACATATAAAATTATTCTGATAAATTAAAGAAACATAAGGTGGAACCTTACAAGATGAGCATCTCACAAGATGAGCAAAAAAATTTAATAAAGTTTTTCCACTAGATGAGCAGCAGCTCACAAGACAAGCAAACTTCGCACGATAAGTCACACGTCATCAGTCAGCGCGCTCTGTATTTCCTATTCATGGTTTACTGCATTACTGTGCATGTGCTGTACTGTGAGCATGTATGTGTGCGGGAAGCCCCTTGAAGAAGTGCAAAATGAAAGGCAATAAGAAGGCAATTCAGATAGACCAGGAAATTATCGAGAAGCACAAGAGAGATGTGCATGTGACTGACCTTGCCAGAATGTATGCACCATCCTGATCACAAGATGAGCTCACGTGGGAAATCTCACAATGGAGTTGACGGTTCTCCTCTCTTGCTGTGTAAACAGTGTAAATTAATGAAAGGCGTTCAAGAAAAGGAACTCCTGAGACTTCAGACTTCAGATTCTCTTTCCAGGCAGTTTCCTCCCCCATCTCTCCTCTCTCTCATCTCCCTTGCACCAGCCGAGATTGTTCTCAAAGCACATGAGCACACAGACACAAAATAAAGCAGAAATTGTCCTTGTCTTCCCCAAAATGAAGCAGAAATTCCCCCTTGTTGCCCAGCACTATCAGAGTCTCTTCTCCCCTCATAGTACGGAGGCAAGAAACATTTTCAAACTGCCCATGAAAGACGCCTGGAAAGGCATTGCTGAGGGAAAAGGCAGTTTTGCCTCAGCAGCGGTGGTAGCAGATCCTCTGAGCCAGCAAGGGGTGCCAGACAGCAGCCGGCCTAGCAGTAGTCTCGAAGCAGATCTGTAAGTGTTGGTTAGTTTGCTCTATTTCTGCTTTATATTGTATGTTAATCATTGTTACTTGTTTCAGATGTTAGGGACAATCGTTTCTACATCAAATTCTGTTGAAAATGATTTTCGGTGAATATTTTTGGGGGCGTGGAATGGATCGTCCAACTTTATATTGTTTCCAATTGGAAACCTCATTTCGTCTTAAGAGCATTTTGCGCTAAGAGTGTTCTTCTGGAACGGATTAGTCTTGTCTTGTGAGGCTCCACTGTAATTAAATCTTGACCATGTGGAATAATATTAATCAGCCTTTCCATTTTACTGAGAAAGATCCAGTCAGATATGTGCTGACGATCTAAGATTATAAATCTGGATTGAACTGTTCTCTAAATTTGAAGAGTAATATTTTTGCTGCCTCCATGATATACCGCTATAATTCTTCATATACTGATAAGTTTCATATTTTTGGTATGTAATTTAAGAGTACATTCATATCTTTAAACTCTACCAATTTTTGTAACACAGCATTAAGGAATTTATCAATATTAAACTAAAAAGAATTATATAGGACAAGCCCATATCATACATGTCACTTCATCCATTTTATACTTTCAATTTAATGAGGCTGACAGCAAATCCTTTTTATATGTTATCTGGGGTTTATGACTATGGGTAGTCATGAAAGAAAATCTTGTACTTAATAAGTTTCATCTTAAGATTCTAAGAAACATATTTAATATTTTAAGATCCTTATTCATTGATTTGTTAATATGGGATATTCCAAAGCTATATTCCAGTATTCTTGAAAATAATTATAGGTAGACCACGATTTACAACGACCATTGGGACCAGAACTTCTGTTGCTAAGCAAGGCAGTTGTTAAATGAGAATCATGACCAGTTTTATGGCTTTTTTGCCAAGGTTCTTAAGCAAATCACTGCAGTTAAGTGAGTTGTGTGGTCATTAAACAGATCCAGCTTCCACCACGTCTCAACAGGCCCAAACAGTCTGCAGTTTGTGCACATATATGTGTAAGAATTCATGGGTGAACACACACTCAGATACTTTTTTATCCCATCAAAGAAAAAAAAAGAGTTAAAACACTCTCTCCCCAACTAAGAGACTTTTGGATTGAGACTTCTCTCCTTCTTACTATTATTTGGGAATAAAACAACCGGTTTTCAGCAATTTGCTTTCATTAAAATCAGTGGGGATGTTAAAGCCCCTTTCCCCATTTTGACGCAAATTGCTGGTAGCACTAGTAGCAAGGGGTAAGAGCAATATTGTGGGACAAATCTCTGGATATTTATGGCAGGTAGCAGAAAAGACCTTTGGTTGCCCTCCTTTGCACTATGAGGTAGGTATTGTAAGGGATATAATCATTGTAATTCTTTAGGGAACAAAAGAGGAACCATTTTGACCCGTGTATGGCCTTTGGCTTTTGGAGTTTCTGTGCA
>JANHZU010001982.1:109447-126304 GCA_032468055.1 Acrochordus granulatus
AATCCAGTCCAGATGCCTGTTTTTTAAACTTTGTTGCTATGCAATTACCCTGGACGAGTGAGAGTCTTCACAGACATCTTTTGTAATTATGATGTACCAGTTTGAGGACTTACGTTGCACTTGTTGCTTATTTCCTCCTAGAAGATGGTGAGAAATTATATTGTTAATTTTTAGCAATCCTAATCAGAGAGGTCTCAGAGAGATATAGGAAAAAGAAGTTTGGCTACAAGGTGCCTTGGATGTCCATCTTATGCATTGATATCTATAAGTGTACAAGTGAAGGGATAAAGTGTTGCATTTTGATCCTCAAGGGGAATATCCACCCCCTGTAGCCTCAGGTTGCTTCTTTCCCATGCTGGAAATGTAGTCAGTAGACATAAGAATATGTATTTCTATCCTTTCATCTGCTTCAGCCACACAAATGGCCTGCTGTTTCTGCCCAGGCCTCATTGACCATGGCCTTTGACTAGTGGATTCTTCTGCTTTTTTGCACATAACATTTCTGGACTGGTAAAAAAAGAAAAATAATCTTCACATTTTGCCATTTTTCCTGTCACTTGGCCTAGAAGGGGAAAACGGCACAACTTGTATCATCTTTTTTTTAAAAATCAGGTCCATTGTTTCTCTGTTCCATCAAGGACGATGTAAAAAAAAGCTGCTCTTCTTTCATTTCCATTGATGGACATAAAAAAAGACAAGGAAGGAGTGCAAGGACCGGAATGCCCCAGTGCTCTGCAGCAATTGGAGTGGAAGTATTTGAATGAAATAAATAGAACAATCAAAGCAAGCAGCACCTCTTAAGCTGGTGCCAGTAGGAAAACAGTGATTTTGATGTACAGCAGGAGAAGAGGTCAGAGGTTGCCTTCTTGTTCACCTGGGAGCAGGAATTGGACAATGTCAGGCATGGGTTTGTTGGTGCAAAGCACTCATGTAGATCAGCCCTGAACGGTGAATTGGTTTTCAGCTTAACATTTCCACAGGAAGTAGCTGAGCTAATTTTGTGCAACTTACCTAAAGGCCTGCCTGCAATGATTTTAATCTTGTGTGATAATGCAGAACATTCAGTACATCTATCCTGTTAAAAACCTATGACAGACATTATCTATTTGGTTATTTGAAGGATCACCTCTCCCCAAGGATGACTGCCTATCCTGCTCATTCTAATAGGGGTGGGCACATTCAGGGTCCCTTCCTTGCAAAAGTGGCACCTGATGGGACTCAGAAAACGTGTCTGTTCAGTAATGGCACCTGCCCTCTGATATTATTCATCCCCACCCCCACCAATATTTGGTGGGCCCAACCTTGTTGGTCTTTAGAAAGGCTTTAAAGATGATTCCTTTGTCACTGGAAGTAGAATGAATTGGGAGAGGATGTGACTGTAGTCCTCGACTTACAATCACAATTGGGATGAGACTTTCCTTTGCTAAGCAAGGTTGTTAAGTGAGTAGTGCCTAATTTTAAAACTTTTTTTGCCATGATTGTTAAGCAAATCACTGCAGTTGTTAAGGGAATCATGCAGTTGTTAACTGAATGTGGCTCCCCCTTTGACTTTGCTCGTTGGAAGCCTCCTGAGTGATCACATGACTCCGGGGTACTGCAACCATTGTAAGTACATGCTGATTGCCAAGCACCTGAATTTTGATCATATGACTATAGGAATGGTGCAACAATTATAAGCATAAGGACCAAACATAAGTCATTTTTTCTGTGTTACTATAACTACAAATGGTCTCTAAATGAATGGTTGTAAATCAAGGAGTACCTGTACTGATAGATGTTTTTATCTTGGATTGGGTTTTTTCATGTAAACTCTTCAAAGTCAAGTTGCCTAGAGGCGCAGTGGCGCAAGTGGTTAAGAGCTTGGCTTGCTGGCTGGAAAGTGGCCACTCGAGTTCAAGACTCGGAGTTGCCGCACAGCAGGGCGAGTGCCTGCTGTTCCTCCTCAGCTCCCACCCACCTAGCAGTTCGAAAGCGTGCAAGCACAAGTAGATAAATATATACCGCCCCTTCCAGCAGGAAGGTAACAGTGTCCGTGCACCTTCGGCATCTAGTCATGCCGGCCACATGATCATGGAAGTGTCCCAGGGCTAACACTGGCTCTTCGGCTTGGAAACGGGGATGAACACCGCACCCTAGAGTCGGTCACGACTGGCAGGATCACCTTCACCTTACCTATTCAGATGGCCAAACAAATCCATTTGATAAATAAATACATAAATAAATCAAATTCCATGAAAGCAGATACAAAAGGATTTTGAAAGGCATTTTCCAGCTGAGCAATCTGTTATTGCGTCCACTCTTGTTAATTGCAATTCTCATTTAATCTGAATGCCTCAGCATCTGCACACATGGTCAAAGGCAATGTGCTAATGCTTTTTCCAGTTTGTTGCTTGTTTGTTTTTCTGAATTTGGCAATCAAATTAGTCCAAGCTCAAGAATAGGTTACGTAAACATCAAATGTTGTCCTTTGATCTCCTGCTTTGCTTTTAAAAATTGCCCTTTGGAAGCCCCGTTCTGCCCACCTGCATCGCCCAAGTACTCAAATGTTTTTCACAAAACGCAAAAGGTGGTAAGGAAAACAAAAACACTTCTACAGAGAGAAGAGTTGAGACAAAGTGGGTCTGGGGCTCAGAGGCAACATTTTTTTCATTATTTTGATACACTTTGTAGGGTTCTCAGCTTGGAGTGAACGTGCTCCGTGAAAAAAAAAAAGGAGCTTTCAAAGTTTGATTCTTAAACTGCAAACAGTGCTTTTTCAGGTTATGCAGCCATGACATATAGAGACTCTTGAAGAAATTGGCTCCCTGCCTCTCTATCTCAAGTTATAATTCTCACTCAGATTTCTCAGGAAGGAAGATTGAAAATCAGTCGTTGGTCAATAGTGTGGGTCTCACCTGGCCAAAGTTTGCCTGCATCTTAAGGCAGTTATAAACCCAATACCTAGATGAGAATTACAAAGAATGAGAAACACAAAGAATGCAATTATCCTCTTCTGGGGAGAACAGGTGTTGGTCTGTGAAAAAATCCACACAGCACATCTCGGGAAAATGTAACATAATTGTTTTCCTCATGTCTTAATCCACAGGGGCCAATGCTCCACCCACAGACAGCCTAAGTCTGATTTTATGGTTCCTCATCTCTCTGCAAAAAGATTAAAAATGTTTGTAAATATATCACACTTACAGGATCTCAGGACCCTTGCTTGATCCCTGGAGCCTCCCAGGATGGTTAAGATCAGCACCGTTGCCCACTGGAGGGTGGTGGGGAAAATGTTCAATCTGCACAAAATGTCTAAACATTTTTGTCCCATCCACTCTTGTGACAAGACAGCACTACCTGCTCCCCTCCCTGAAAATCTCATATTGCATCTTTTTTTAAAAAAGGATGCCTGCTAAAAGTTGTCTGTCTGTCATTCTGTCTGCCTGTCTATCCATCCATCCGTCCGTCCATTCATCCATCCATCATCTGTCATCACCTCAATAAAGGGCATGCATTGCTCTGAAAAAGATGGAATCTGCCTCACTGCCACATGGAGCTTTAGGAGCGGAGGAACCACTTCCACTCTTCCAGGTCACCAAATGGAAATAAGAAGTGAAATTGCAGGGAGTGGAATTAACCAGTGGGTGGAATTAGAGTAAAAAGAGGAGGTCTGGAGAGGAGCTCGTCCAAATGCAAATGAAAGGGAACAATTCTGAATACCCTTTTTAAAAAGATTCCAATAACATGTTTTGCAAAATTCTGACCTGATACCTGACATTTATGAAAATACCTTTGAGGACTTTTTTTAAAAACTCTTTTCTATCTACATTTAGAATTTAAGCCAATCTCTTTATTCTGTAACAATTGGCCTTTTCCAGTTGTTTTGTGACTAAAAGTCTCATAATACTCACCTCATATGGTCCAAAGCTATTTTTTCAGGGACCAGTGGACATTGAAGACAGCAATGATAACCCCAGTCCTTTCTGAAACTTGTTCTTCCTCCTAGGATGCAGTTGACCATATTTGTAGATTAGTTAGAAAAATTTCTTATTCTCCGTGTTTAATTTGGCACCGTGTATTCTACCCTCCCAGTGACAAAATATCAGTCAAAAATACATCTGACATATGGTAATTTATCTGAATAGGTTAAGAGTATAGATTTTATATGATTCAATATTGGTCTTTACTATGGTTATGTTGAAGCAACAGTTTGGTGAAACTTCAACTTGCCATACAGTAAGTGTATAGGGAGCATGCAGGGAAAATTTTCTCCCTTTTTATATTGCTTTTCAAAAGGCTAATTTTGCACTTAGTGCAGCTGACCTTCCAAAGGCTATCTTGCTTCTTTAAATTAGCTTGTAGTAGTATTGGAGACCAGGAACGCATTCCAGAGTGCTGTTGAAGCCAGATGCTACTTTTTAATCTTAATTGCCAATCATGCTGTTTAGGAATCATCAGCTTTTTTCTATTTTTAAAGTAACCACTATTTCTTGCATGTTGGATTAAACTAATTAGAATGAAAACAAACTATTCAAATGTAAATGTGTTTTGAAGGAGTTCGAAATTGCCTTAGGCATGAAAGCCAGCTGGATGACTCTGGGCCACTCACTCTTTCTCAGCCCAACTCACCTCACAGGGTGAACAGCTTTACTGTGGGGAAAATAGGAGAAGAAAGAAGTATTAGGTATGTTTGCTGCCTTGAGTTATTCATAAAAATAATAGAAGTGGGATAAAAAAATATTTAAAAAATCAGCTTCACCTTTTCTAATACACAAAGCAGAACTTATGAGGGCCATTTGGCCTATCAAAGGGTATTCTACATTGAATGGAATACAAAAGATTCCATTTTGCTTTTGCGGCCCATTTTTGTGAAGGGAGAAGGCTTGGTAGACTAGAGATCTGAAGCAAGGACAGAGTAGCAGGGCTTATGCTTCATTTGTCTTCCCATCTGACTCTCAGAAAGGCAAGCATAAGAAGAGATAAGAGAAAGTTACAAAAGTGATCGCTTTTGTTCATCAGAGAATTATGTCATCTGTTGACGAGAAAGATGACACCTCTGAGCTCTACCTTGAAAAGTCAACAGGAGGGAACTGGAAATGCTAAACTTGGTTATTCTAGCATTCCTGTTAAGACCCTGGCAACAACTGCCCACAGATTAGTTTCCTAGTTGCAAATGCGTTCAAACATTTCAGGTGTAGGGAGCCATGGAGATGACCTTGGAGAAGCTATTCAAAAAGTATTATAGCAATAGTATGTGCCAAAACAGGCTTTGAGCTCAGGAAAAAAGACAAGTATTTGGAAGAAAATCATCCTGGCTCCTCCCTGACTTCCTGAGGTATAAGTGGGAAGGAAGCAAAAATGAAGATATATTTGCAAGATTCTATACAATAGTCTATTTCAGTATAGTTTTATCTTATTTATTTAGCAACTTTATATAGCTGCCCATCTCATTAAATGTAACTCTGGGTTCAGCAAAGCAGAAAGTTGAAAACAACTATAAACAACTATTAAGACAATTAAACATTAAGTAAAAATCAAGAGTGTGAGACAATGGAAAACATCCTAAACACAATACACCAGCCTTGCAGTCTTCCTCTATTTCTTGTGGAGTCTAGTTCCTAATCTGGAGAACCTTGATGAGCTGACATCAAGTGTTCTTCCTAGGATTTCAGAGACCATGGGGAGAGCTAGTCAATCTTTGCTTTAAGGACATTATCTGTCTCTGTACAAGTACAAATACGCAGGTTCTCATTCCTGCAAACTTTGCAAAGGCATGTGTATCCAAGCACATATGGGTAATGGCACATTGCAATTAAATGGGCCTCCAGCAAGTAGGACCTGTCTCTCCATCCCTGCTTTTTGTATGTTCATTGAGCAGCAGAACCCACAAGAACATTTGGAAAAGGTGGAGATAACTTTTCATGGTGAGATCAAATTTTTCCATGAAGCTAACCTTCCTAGTTCTCATTAAATGCAAAGGTATGTGATTTGATAGGTAGGTGAATGTTGGCCAAAAGGTGAATCTAGTAGAAGAGGAATAACTTAGGCTTAAGTTTGAGACTGCAATGTGTTCCACAGCATAACAAAGGGAATACTGTGGAACACATTAACATCTCAGCCCTGCAGTATGTGAAGACAAGAATGAAGATAGGTTGAATCATTGCCAACAATTATTTTAAGAATAGGGAATAAAAAAATCAGTTCTAAATCTTTTTTTAAGGAGCTTTACATGTTCAGTGAGAGGGGAATAATTTATTAAAAAGTAGAAGTTCCCCTTTCAGTCATGTCTGACTCTAGGTGGTAGTGCTCATCTCTGTTTCATAGCTGAAGAGCCAGTGTTGTTTGAAGATACTTCTGTAGTCATGTGGCTGGCATGACTATATACTGAGGCACAGTTACCTTCCCACCAATTTATGTGGTACCTATTTATCTAGTTGCATTTTGCATGCTTTCAAACTGGTAGGTTGGCAGGAACTGGGGCAAATAACAGGAGCTCAGCCCATTATGTGGCACATAGGTCTTGAACCTGGGCTGCTGACCTTCGAGGTGACAAGCCCAGAGTCTTAACTGCTAGGCTACCATGCCTCAGTACATATTCTCATAATAATGAGAATAAGCCTTTAAGGAATTGTGATTGGGCAGGTTCTGAAATGTGGTTCTTTCATGAGAATAATAAATCTCTTGGAGGATTTGTTTTTACATTCCTGCTGATCCTAGGCTTCAGAGATTGGAGAGGAGGAAACATCTAGCTTTTTCAAATGTGGAGTCAACATTTATCTGAACTAACCTTGACAAAATTTAAAAGAAGAAGAAGTATCTAGGAATATGAAGAGAGAAAGTTTCCTTGGTCTTTTCTGAAGCTAAAACAGCTTATTCTGTAAATCAGTGCTTTTTCTGCTCTTCTCAAGGTTGTAATCAATGCAGTATGCATAATAGTTATTTTATCAGATTCTCATAGTGACCTTGAAACCTCTTGGCTGTGCTTTCTCGTGAAATTTTTGTGAAAGTATAATAGAAATGGAGATTGCTTTCATTATACCAAGAAACCTGGAGAAGAGGTGGGATATAAATATCATCTTGAGTAAATAAACTTAGTAGTCATACATATATGCTGCATGTAGAGATTTCTGTTCTGGCCCAAAGCATGATAGTTTAACAACAATGTCCATTAAGCATTAAGATTTTCACTGGCTGAATTAAAGGTTTCCTTAGTTTCTTGTGCCCTAATGGTAAATCAAAATATATTATGGTAAAGTCCTCCAACGTAAGCATTCTCCAAAAGTCTGGAGTTCAAATCCGAGCATTTCAATGTCATCTTAACTAGAAAATTTGGGTAATTTCACACGTCTGGAGAGCACACAATTAAGTCATTGCATACAAGGTAGCACAAATTATTTGATGACTTTCTTTGTTCTTCTTTCTCTACTTGTAGTATGTTTTTCTTCCGTCTTTTCAAGAAAGCAATTTCTGTGTGAGGGTGTGTGGATGAGGTTACATGCTCAAAGAATTATCTGAAACATGCCACCGTTGTAAATTTAAACTTTATTATTTTGTAGAAGGTAAATATTTGTAGATTTGAAAAATACAGGCTGTCACATTCCATCCATAGCTCTGCATAAACCCTGTATTTAAATGAAAACTTAAATGCTCTTCTGCATCTCAATGAAAGGCTGGGGAATATATAATAGAAGAATGCCTTCATTTCAAAAGAGGTCCTGAAAATCAGTTTAAAGTTCCTCTAAAGATTCTAGTATGATGTGTCTTTGGAGGAATAGAGAAAGAAAGAAAAGATGAGAGAACTGGAGAAATTGCATTACTGTCATTACTGATTTGCTTTAAATAATCTTGAGAAGCTGAAGTTCATTGGCATTCTCCTAGCTCAGTTTTATTCTCCTCTTGTATATGAACATTTTAAATATATTTATGGGATAAGCCCCACTGAACACTATACAATTGATCTCTAAATCTGCTGGTGTTTTGGATTACAACTCTCATAATCCCTTCAATATTCCAGCCACAGTTGATGGGAGTTGAAGTCCAAAACATCTGTAGGGCATGTGATTGTCTACTTCTTTAATAGGCTGAATTGTTTAAGCAATGGGAGAATTAGAGTTGTGTTGTAATTGTAGCAAATTTTCTATTATTTTTGTTATGGTTGTTAGGATTTTTAGTTTACTAAATTACATTTCCCAGCATTCTTGGCAGCTACTTCATTGTTTTAGCTGGAATAAAGAGGAATAAACATTTGCTCTCTATGCAAAGATAATGTTCAATATTAGTAATACAAGCTGAGAAAAAAGAGGGTTGTTGGAGACAAATAAGAGTAAAGGAATAGAATCTTTCTTCAGAATTATTAAAAATATGAACCAGAGGACATCTGATAAGTAGAAAAAGTTATACTATTTATTAGAGAGACATTATCAGCCATAAGGACTCAAAATCTCAGCCCAGGAAAGGGGAAAGGTAACATGTTCTTTTCATGGTACTTGTGCATAAAAAAACTGAAAGCATCTCTTGTTTGGTTCTTTTCCCATTCTGCATTAAGATTGGTAACCTACACTGATTTTTTACAAATGCATCAAGCATTCATATATGTATGTATGTATATGTGTATAATAAAAATTACAATTGCAATGATAAAAACTAATACAAATAAAAGAATAAAAAGGTAAATAGGTGCAGAAAAAATAGAAAAATAGAAAAGAAAGAAAAAAGAATACAGTAAAAAAAGAAAAGATATATCTATGAAAAATGACTTCCCCCTTCATCAGAAATATAAATAAATTTAGTAAATTCTCTCCTTTTTAAAAAATTCAACAAATGATCTCTTCTTTTCATACCTTATCTATAAACAAATCCTTAAAACTTCATCAGTTCAGTTCTGATCAGCAAAAATCCATTAAGGGTTACCAAGATAATAACATATCTATTTTAACTTGATCAAATAAACTTACTTTATATTCCTTCCTGTTACTATTAACAATCTTTATTTTAATCCCTTCAAATAATCTATAGAACTTGATTTCTTTTCATTTTTTTCTTTGTTCCTTCTCACAAAATTCTTCAAAGATTTAACAAAACTCTTTTGTAATCCAATATAGGAAAATTATCCATGTCACTTTTTTGATTTATTATTTGTACTTCTCTTTTAATTATTAAGACATCAACTGGTTTCTTTTATATTTCCAGTGTAACATCTTTTTCCATGTCATTCTTGTAGCCTATTATTTTTAAATCCACTTTCAAATCAGTCTTTGTCTTGTCAAATAAAAATGATTCCTCTTCAATAACATATTTTAAACAACTATAGAAGCAGACATTCTTAAAATTAATTTCTGGGTCCACTGTTCGAAACTATTGTTCAATATGATCCAGTGTTAAATATTTTGCTTCATTTTGTATTTGTAAATCAAATTTAACTGTTCTTCTCCCCTTAACTGTAATCTTTAGTTCTTTCTAGTTCCCTCTAATATCCAATTTTTAAAGTCTTTTTTTTTAAATTCAGAACAAAAGGATTTTCTCACGGGAAGGATTCTTTACAGTTAATTTCAAAATCTTGTTTCAAATTTATCTGGACCCTTAGTTCATTTGTAACTGTCTAAATCAAAGTTTTAACCACCCTTTTGCTGTTTATTACAAAAAAATTTTTTTAGTTCTTAACTTTCTATTTAAAAATTATTTCACTAAGGACTGCCCAGTGTTGTCAAACTTATCAATCCAAATTTTCTGTTCCTAGAGGATGAAAAGCAGTTGACAAGCAGTTTCCAAAAGTGATTAGAAAAGGAAGTATGCAAACTTAATGTCCTTTCAAAGTTCCCCAAAGAGGTTTGAGCAAGATAACTCTTCCCTCCAGCCACAGAGCAATAAACCCACTGGAGATCATTGCCTTGTGGTCTCCCCATAAGAAACAATTATTTGGAGCAGTTGTTGGCAATCTCAAAACCTCTCCTTGTCCAGAGAATAATTATCAAAGAGCCAATCTACTCACCGGCTCATGATTCTGCTGCAGTTATCAGCTCTTCTTTCTGCAAAACTATCTTAACACTGCCATTTTTTCTCTGGAAGTCATCTATATCAAAATTTCCAAGACGTCATCTAATCAGTACACCATCTCAGTCTATTGTGAGATTACAACTCACAATATGTCATGTCTAATGTCCAGCAAACCAGGGAAGAATCATATTGCATAAAGTATCTTCAATATGTTTGTACTTATGACCACAGTTTGATGTGGCATGAAAGGATATAAATTCTGACAGACAAGCAGTTTGGTTTATATAACAGTGTAGGAAATATAACAGCAAATACCACATAGCAAACTTACAAGTGCTTAGCTATCTCTCATAAATTGTGTTCAGTTGTATTTGCAGCCTTCATGCTTGGAAGCATCATTTTAATTTCAGCTTTTATGAAGCAAGGGAGTTTGAACAACTGGCAATGAGACTTTTAGACTCTTCAATACTTGTAGAAAACATCTAGAACAAAAGAAAATATTTTTCATCCAATAAATACAAATGTGATAAGTTCAGGGTCTTAAAATTGTTTTGGCAATGGATTTCACTGATTCTTTAATGAATTAAAAATGAAGCAATGATCAAAGTGTTTTGATTTTTTTACATCTCTCATTGCAAAATTAAAATATTGCATTAATTGGGGTAGGGAGAATATCTTCTTCTTTTTCTTAGTGTTATTCCTGTTCAGCAGGGTTTGCTTTGTCAGCTGTTGATGTGATTGAGGAAGTAAAAGGTAAAGGAGACCCCGCCAGTCGTGACCGACTCTAGGGTGCGGTGCTCATCCCCGTTTCTAAGCCGAAGAGCCAGTGTTTGTCCTGGGACAGCTCTGTGGTCATGTGGCCGGCATGACTGGATGCCTTAAGGTGCACGGACACTGTTATCTTCCCGCTGAAAGGGGCGCTACCTATCTATCTACTCGCACTTGCGCGCTTTCGAACCTCTAGGTGGGCGGGAGCTGGGGCGGAACATCAGGAGCTCACCCTCCTGCACAGCAATGCCAGATTTTGAACTTGGGCTGCTGATCTTCCAGCTGGCAAACTGAGCTCTTAACCTCTTGCATGATGTGTCACACCGTCTGTTGTTGAATTCCTACCAGGCTAGGCGATACCTATTTATCTACCTGTGTTTTTGCATGCTTTTAAACTGCTAGGATGGCAGGAGCTGAGGCGGAACAACAGGAGCTCACCCTGCTGCACAGCAATGCCAGGTTTTGAACTTGGGCTGCTGACCTTCCAGCTGGCAAACTGAGCTCTTAACCTCTTGCATCACTGTGCCTCTTGGGGTAGGGAGAATATAGTACATAATATTCCAACAGAACTTTTCAAGTATTTCTTCCTTTAATCCATTCTCTGTATATTATATTTCTTCATCTTAAAATGAGCATGCAGGAAATATTCTCCCAAAAGATGCTGCATCACATGAATGGTTGTCTGATCATTTTGTTTATTTCTAGGAAAAATGGTGGTCTTGGAGCTCAGAGGAAACACCTACAAATGGAATGCATCATCTCTTTTCTCCTTGTGTTCAGACTGATAATCCATATTCTACAATAAACAATAATAGAATAACCCGTGTATTAATTGTCTATTGCACATATCAGCACCACTGTTGCTAAAAAAATATTTTTTTATCATTGTGGAGAAAGGTAAAGGGTAAAGTACTCAAGGTCTTTCTAATTTCCAACTGTGCACTCAGGTTCTACTTTCTGATGGCTGCAAATTCAGTTAACAATCTGTTTCTCTGTCAGACACACATACACACCTCATTGGAAATTCTGTTTTGAAACTTTTCTTATAGTTGTAAGACTTGGAACCTAAGGGCTTTTTATTTTTGAAAGCAAAGAAGATTGGCTGAAAAAGACCATAAACAAAAAGAGAAAGGAAAAAGAAAAGAAATAAATCCAAACTGACTAGAAAACTGAGCAGTAATTTCTTTTTAAATAATAGTTATTGTTTTTCTTCTACATAAAATATAAAAAACTAAAATTACAAAAAACCCTATATAATACAGTATATACATAAAATACATAAAAAGGACAAAACGAAACATACATATAAACTAGGTACAAAACAATATATAATATCACTAATACAATATTTCCAACTTTATTCTTCATGAATATCTCTTCTCCAATCTAAATTAAAAAAATGTTCCCCTCATACATTGTAATCTTAAAAAAATCTAATATAATTATATGTAATCTATTGTAAACAAAAAAATATATCCAAAGTCCATATTTTGCACCACTTTAACCATAAAATTCCAATTCAAATTGCTAAAAACTTTTTTAGCATCCAAAAGGACTAAAGCTGCTTGCTTGTCAATATGCTTTTGATAATACTCTATAACATCTAAGACAACTCTCATATTCTTTCTCATTTGTCTCTTTGGCAGGAAATCACATTGATCTTCATGTATATAGTCTTTTAACACTTTCTTAGGACTATCATCCAAAATTGAAGTAAAAATTTTATACTCATTATTCAATGGTGAAATTGGTCTGTAATTTTTTTTAATAAAGTCAAATCCTTTCCCTTCTTAGGCAAGAGTGTGATATTGGCTTATTTCCATGAGTCCAGCACAGGAGCATCCTGCATAATTGAATTCATCAAGTCTTTCATTAGTAATAATATTTCATCTTCAAAACATTTATAATATAAGTTAGACAGTCCTTCTGGGCTTGATGCTTTTCCCACTTCACCTTATTTAATAGCCTCCTCTTTTAAAAATAGTTATTGGACTATTCAATATCACCTATTGTTCATAGTTCAATTTAGGCAAATTTTGATTTTTCAAATAAATCTCTGTCTCTTCTTCTGAAATATGCTTTTTCTATAGAGATTTGAATAATAGTCCCAGCATGTATTTTGTAATTTTATACCTTCTATTAGTACAGATTTTCTTATAATCTCCTTTTAATATAATTGTGGATTATACAAGACCCAAGCAATATAGTAGCTTCAAAGGGTACTGTTTTCACAGTCTTTGGAAGTAATTAACAGGAATAATTAATTATAATTATAGGAGGACACTTGAATATGTCACAACTAGAATTACAAATTACAGGATGGTGCATTAGGAAGAGTATGCTTTGTTTCACCATTTCCACTTATAAACCAAGCTAAATAGTCGGGCCTTCTTTAGAGAAGGAAATAATGAATGTCAGTGTTACTGCTGAAATGAAACACATCTGGCCTTTATAACGCCTGGGAAACTATGAAATAAAACAGAGGTTTTTAGTCCACATAGTTAATATACATTAGTAATATTTGATATATTCAATTGATATTCAATTTATGGTACCATTTTTTCCTCTAATACTGGAACTAGCTACTCTACAGATCCAACATCTAGTTAATATAAATGTATTTCCTATATGTGTATGTGTGTTGTATGGATATTTTATGCCACAAAATAGTAACATCAGATGTTCTAGAACATAGAATAACAACATGTCTCTAGAACTCTAGATCATAGGAAGCTGAATCCATCTATCTCAGTAATGGACCGTTTCCCAGGGTTTCAGGAAGGACTGTCATCCATCCATCAATCATATTTGTAGAATGTGCTTTACTGCAGGGTTACAATGCACTGATATTGAATTAAAAGAATCAGGTCTTCAGATTCAATGAGAATCAATACTGTTTGATTCCTGCATCCAGATTGGGCTTCTATGGTGCCTATACAATTATTTTAGGGCTTCTGTGTAGTCTTACTTTGAAATAAATAGCTCCCCATATAAACTCTGATATGACTAAATTAATAACTTCAAACTATATAAAGCATATGATAATAGATTGCTAGAAGTGCTCTTGTTTTGCTTCAAATTAAAAAGTTAAAGCTAGATACTACATTTCTGCTCTCATACACCCATTTAGAATTGAGTACAGAGTCCTACTTTACATGCATGCATGGAGTAGCATCATCAAGTTGCTAATATAATTTAAAATACAGTTTGGAGATAATTTACGGAATTCAGTGTGATTCATTTCATCATACATAGAGCCAACCTGAATATTCTTATATGTATAATTTTTATTGATTTTTAGATAGATAAACATGAAAATTTATAAAGAAAAGTGAAAGGAAGAAAAAAAGTGAAAAGAGCAATATAAATAAAAAAGATAAGTAATTTCCAATTGTTGCAGCAGTTAACAATAAAGTTATTATCCCTCTTCTCTCATTCAAAATACATTACACAGACCTCTTCTGTCCCACATTCAACTTTTTTTCAATTTGCAAATCCACAAAAATTCCATTTTCAGCAAAAACTCTATAAAAAATCCCCCCTTTTTAATTAAACTTATTGTGTTATCTCTGACCAGCTCAGATCAGTTTTGCTATTTCTGCTAATTTTGTCATCTTTACAATACTTTCCTCCATTGCGGGTATTACAGTATTTCTCCATCACTGTACAACTACATCTTGCTATAGTTAATGTAAATAAAGTCTTGTCAAGCTGAATATTCATGCTTTATATGTTGCATCTTTGCACAGAAGAATGTTAGGCCCAGTCCAAAGAACGGTAAAATCCAATCAAGCCCAATCCTTAATTTGCTTATACCTAATAGACAGAATCTTGCCAGACTAAAGCTATTATTTTCTTACCTACTAGATATATCCTGAGAGATTCTAGGGTGTGGCTACCCTGAATCTCTTCCCCCCTCCTGCCTCTAGCTCAGGACTACAGTTTCTTATTTGGACTTCTCTCTGGAATGGACTGCCTCCTCTCTGGAAAGTTCTGTGCTGCCAAGACTCCCCTTCACTACTTCTCCAGGTGCACATTCCATCACAAACAATTTTACAATGAATGAAAAATCCAAAACCAGCAATCTTACAGGTAATCCTTTATTTATAATCATTGTTAAACAACAGTTCTAAGTTACGATGGTGCTGAAAAAAAGTGACTTATGACCGGTCTTCACACTTACAACCATTACAACATCTCCATGGTCACATGATCAAAATGCAGGCACTTAGCACCTGGCATCTATTTATGACAGTTGCAGAGTCCCAGGGTTATGTGATTGCCATTTGCAACCTCCCCAAAGTCTTCCGACAAGGAAAACCAATGGGGGAAGCTGGATTTACTTAATTATTGTGTGATTCACTTAACAATCACAGTGATTTGCTTAATGACAGTGGCAAAAAAGGTCATAAAATTGGGTGCAACTCACTTAATGATTGCATTGCTCAGTGACAAAAGTTCTGGACCCAATTGTGGTTGGAGGCCAAGGAATAGTCTCTCTCTCTCCTCCCTCTCTCCTCTTCCTCCCCAATATTCTAAACACAATGCAGTAAAACTAGAGAGAAATAAGTTATGCTTGCCATTTGCCTACACTTGCCAGCATGTAGATATTGGGACACTGAAACTAATGTGTCATAACATATGTTTATCTTGTGAATGACTGCATCCTCAGTGAATGGGAACAGGACATCACAAATATAAGCCTGATGTCAGAATTTTAATATCTCACTAATAACAAGGTTTTTTTTGGTGGAGTCAGTTTTTGTATTTTGTTGTCTGCTATAATATTTACATTAGCATTGTGGGTCAGGCAAAGACAGTCGTAACCAATTAATCACAATTTTCATTATTTAATATCTATGAGGTAGTAATAATTCCTAGACTTAATGTACATCTTAAGAAAGTCATCCTATGGCAGTGGCATAGTGCCACACATTTATTCCATATATGTGGAAGGAGAATCCATTCACAAAATGAGGATCCATGATGTTTAGTTTGCATACGTGCCAGTAACTGTAAATTGGAAGATGAGATTCTTAACAACATCTTTTGAATCAAAGCAGGTGATACCAGCACTCGTAGAATTTAATTGACAGAGTTCTTAGATGAGAAGCTGGAAGAATAGGTCTGAGTTTTGTATTATTTCCGAGATGTTAGTTGTTTAATATTAAGCTGAAATAAAAAAAAATGCTTTTCAGGATTCAACAATTAAAATACAAAGCAACCAAAAAGTAAAGATGTAGTTGTAAATGACCAAAGAGATTTTCAAAGTGGCATAGAGCATGTTTTAAATGATAAGAATTCAATGCATCATTTTCACATGTTAGAATTAGGGATGCCCCTTTCTGTTTGCAAGGAGAAATTTAACATTATCCTTTTCCTTTAGGCACTGCCATTGTGAAGCTTGAACTGTACAAATATATTCAAGGATTTAGGACAATGAGTTTGTTTTTTTAGGTCCTATTGTACACTTAAGCACTACAGATGTGTCTGAGAATGAAAAAAATACACATCTGTTCATAAGTGGACAAAGGAGAAAGGAAAGCAGTCATTTCACTCCATCCTTGCAGTATTCTTGTCACTTTACCTGACTTTGCCATGAACAGAAACATTTCAAAAGACATATGATTGCTTTTTGGAGAACAATTTTCTAGGTTGACAGAACTGATTCCGTCCATCTTCATGAAATCTGACAGCAACTCTTTTGCACAATCCTATCAAAATTTCAGTTTTTATGGGAGATACTTAAGCATAGACTTAGTTCCTTCACTGAATTAGAAATGTTCTTTCGTGATTGCCCCATGGTAACATCACTCAGTGATGGACTTTCAGCTCCACTTTCACTGTACCCTTTGAAGATTGCATATGGGAGAAAAAGTCTTGTCTATTATTTCTGTCGGTGCCTCCTTATTACTTCATATGCCTTCTGAAATGGCAGCCTCCTAATGTTGGTTGAGAGTGGAATGATGATGCTTTTATCTTGATTATGCTTTTGAGGCCACTATTTCTGCATTCCCTTGCCGACAAAGACATCCCCTTGTGACAAAGGTCCGCATAGTCAAGGCTATGGTTTTCCCAGTAGCAATGTATGGCTGTGAGAGCTGGACCATAAGGAAG
>JANHZU010001983.1:57778-68012 GCA_032468055.1 Acrochordus granulatus
AGAAGACAGGCTGTGAGCAGCCACATGGAGAAAATGAAGCAATTATAGAGCTAATAAAGGCAAACCTGTTTAGGCACTAAGGTCTCATTATTCTAGTCTTATTCTCTCAGAAGATTGATTAATGTCTCTTTGATCAAAGAACGTGGAAGCAATATAGGAAAACAGATCCTGCCAAAATGCCCATGAGCAAATGCGCAGATGAGAAAATCACTAATAATTTCAGAAACTGACAGTTGCAGACCATTTAATAGGCACATCTTGAACAATCATAATGCATAATCTGGATTAAAAATGATCTATCAAAATCCATTTCTCCAAAAACAGAAAGTAAATAGTAACCTTGAACAAGTATCACCCCAAAAATATTACATTCTGGATATATTATTTCCTAATTCCCATAATCCCCAGCCTGGGAATTAGATGGGAAGGATTTGTCTTACAGTACTAAACTGAATGACATTTTAACTGGCTCCATTCATAAATAACATTAGACGTTTCAGAGGAAGTTAAAAAGAAAATAAGCAGTACTGATTTTGAACCAGATGTTCAGATCACAATTTTCACAGACAGCTCCAATATTTTTTGAAATCTAATTTTCCTGTAGCAGCCTTCCTCAATGTAGTCAGCTCTAGATGTGCTGGGCTGTCACGCCCTCAAGTCAATCAGATAGGAGACAAATGTGAGACATCAGTTTGGGAAATGCACTGCTATGGCTACCCAACAAGACTTAATATTGATGTATGGCATACATATAGCCCTCTAGTATAAGTCAAATTATCTCCTCAGTGCAAATCAAACAAAACTATCTTGGAGAAAAAAAATCAGCTCTTTTAGGTATTGTCAATTATTATACAATCAGAAAAAATATATCATAAACTACCCTTTCCCAATGTTTTGCTAACCAGGTATGTTGGCCTATAGTTCTGACAGAATCTGGAAATTCTGGAAAGTGTTAGTCCAAGAGATTTGAAGGGCTCACAATTGAGAAAATCTGTGATCATGCTTAATCTTCTAAAAGCCCATTGCAGTAATCTTAGGTTTTAGAGCCATGGCAGTTCTTGATTTCAGCTAAAAATATTCAAATCATGCATTGCAAAAGATCACAATAGGTAAAAAAGCATTTTCCTCATTTGCATAAAGTCAGGAATTCATCTATAAAGCTAACATGAAGAAAACAGGCAACCTTCAGCTCTGAACAAACCCTTGCAAATAGTCATATACCGAGGAACCTCAAACAAACAAACAAACAAACCCTAGAGAGGTCAAAAACACCTGAAGATGATCAGCTTGCCTATTAATTAAACAGGATAAGCTTCACTGTAAAAATATATAAATGCCTCCACCAAACTCAAGCAAGAAATTTAAATCACATTCTATTAATGGCCCCATAACATTTAAGTTGAATTATCTGGCATCCTGCCCTGAAGAAATATACACAGCAAGCCACCACCTGTCTCAGCAACATTTTCCATCAAGACAGAGCTAGAACAATCCCACTACAATGTCTGGGTGTTGCATCCTCCTCCTGTTCAGAATATGGCCCTATTATATCCATAATACTAATAGACTGTATTTATATCGGTAGCACATGTCCAAGACCAGACATGCCCAGCTGTTTCATTACAACATTTACTTTGGATTCCAAGCGTGGGAAAATTGCTTTAATGCTATTTCACTACCATAAAGAGGAAAACAGTTACCCCACTCGTCATACTAAGGAAAGCCACTTGTCTCCTTTGGGGAGACATAACAGAAAAAAGCAATACCTTTTGCTGGCATAGATCACTGTGTTTACATCTATTTAAGATCTAAGCATTTCAGACAGGCAATCTTTGCAGGCAAAATATACTTAAAGAAAAATAATATATAATTCTGCTGGATCTCTGCTAATCATACTGATTTAATCAAACCATGTCATAACATTTTCTATCCAGAGACTCTACAGAATAATTCTACTGGATGTTTAAGCATCAAAAAATGTTTTTTAATGACTCAGAGAAAGTTATCTGAATTGGGTCTGTTTGGCTTTCAGGCTTTATAAAACCTTTCTCTCCAAATGGTATTTTGGCTTATTAAAAGGTAACCTCTAATGAAGAATTTTTTGGACCAGTATATTCCTGATAAAGCCTCACTCACCCCATATTTTATTGCATTCTGTACATTTTGAGAAACTACTTCCTTTCTTATAGGCAAGCAATCCAGTAAAATAAAGACCCTACTCTAGTTATACCCCTGCAGGATTATATATAAACTTCATCTTTAAAAACAACAACTTCCACAGAAAAAGACATTTTGTTTTTATCAAGGGTTTATTCAGAAACATCAAGAGGATAATTCCTGTTACTTTTTCCTAAAAACCTTTAACTTCCACCACTATTACCACAGCCCATATCTTTCTTTGTCCATGGCAGAAAAGAACTAGCCAAATACAATGAGTTTAATTGAAGCTCTTCAGAGCTAAAACCCCATAAAGGCTTTTCCTCCCTGGTTTCTTTTGTACTTCTCAGACACACTTTGTTTACTCCAAAATGGGCAGAAAAGGGCTCCCTTGTTGGTTACAATATGGGGCTTTCAATTTGCTCACTGTTTGGTGAAGTTTCTGCAGGCCAAATCTAACAGATTATCACAAGGGAAGAATGGCATTTTTAGGGACCAATGGTGAACTCAGCAATCACCCAGAAATCAAGGAAACTTACCAAAGTCACTGGAACAGACAGCCAAGAGAACTTCTGTGTCACTGCAAGGACGGCAGGGAGCTGAGAAAGAAATAAATTTTAGTATCTCATCAATGTAAATGTTCCACACAGGCACACCTTAGCCTTAAAGCATCACTCAATTCAGTAAGAAGATGTACAGTCTATTTCTCTAGATTTTCTCAATCTCTTAAAACTGAACAGTCATTTCTCTTAAAGTAACCCTTTGGTATTATACTCTATTCTACATGGAATTGTATCCCCCTGCACAATACTTCCCTTGACAAAGATGGCAGATGGTAACTCTCTAGGATGAACTTTTTAAACTAATTCCTTAAGATCCAGCAAGCAAAAAGTACTACTGATTATATGTACTCAGAATTCAAGATTTATCCCAAGATAAATCTAGGGATTTATTTCAAGGATCAGAACTTGCAACAGGAAATACTATTCTTTATTATCCCAGCAAAACTTGTCAGCCTATTTAAAAAGAACATAAATAAAGGTGCAGCTGGTAGCCATGCCTTAAACATAACGTGTAGTTGAGCCTAGAGGCGACTACAGAGAGAGGAAGTCAAAAAAGAGTAATCTAAGGAAGAGATAACAGCTGTTTTGTACTCTTACACAGTAGCCTTCATTCAGCAACAGTTGTACCACAAGGCTGTGGGACAAAGCCAGAGGCAGTCTACACCTGCATCCCTGATTTGTGAAGCTTGGGAGAGGTCTGAAAGTCATTTTACACATTAAAGATAGCATGTGTAGCTTCATCTTTTTCCTTGGATTTTTTTAAAACTAGAAAGTAAAGACAGTAGACCTGATACAGCTCAGTACCACAGCATATCGGGACGGGAGTGGTGGTGGTGAACCTCCCCTGTTTGAACCACAGTTTCCCTGTGAAAGCTGCCCCTTCTCTCAGCATTGCAGTTAGTTAGTGACAATAACTGAAGAAAATAAATAAAATGTTTATTTTAACTTATTAACTTGTTTATATATCCTACTTTTATTGTATCCTATTATTTAAAAAATACCAGTAAGAAATTTTATGCATTTCAAGACTCTGAATCCAACACTAACTATTGCTTAAAGACTACTGGCCCAGAAACCAGGAGACCGTGAATTCCAGGGCTGGCTTAGCCATGAAAGCCAGCTGGGTGACCTTGGGCCAGTCGTTCTCTCTCAGCCTAACCCACCTCACAGGGTTGTCATTGTGGAGAAAATAGAAGTGTTGGATACTTCACTGCCTTGAGTTATTTGTAAAGAACATAACAGTAGGATATATAAACAAGTTGTTTCTGATTTCTTATTTTATTTGAGTAAATAAAGTTTACTCAAAGTTGAGTAAATAAGCTGTTAATATAACCTATTCTATTAAATAGCCTTGTAGCCATTTCTACAAATGTAAGGTAAGGGGCAGAAGTACAGTATATATTTGGGAGCTTGATATTTTTTCCTTCTGTCTAGAAGGAAGGCTGAATCTGGTTCTGTCATTCCCTCCCAAAGAGCTCCCTACTATTAACTATAACAGTGTTTCTCAACCTTTGCAACTTTAAAATATGTGGAGTTCAACTCCCAAAATTTCCTAGCCAGCCATGCTTCAATACTCAGATGCTCATTTCCTATGCTGGCTAGGGAATTCTGGAAGTTGAAATCCATTCATCATAAAGCTACAAAGGTTGAGAAACACTGAACTGAGAGGAAAAGTCACAGTCACATAATTTTTTGCTGAATGACCATGGCAAAACAAGTAGTAATATCGAGTACTTTCACATGATGCTTCACTTAATGACCACGCAGCTTAACAATGAATTTTCCAGTCTCAACTGAGGTTGTAAGTGGAGAACTACCCTGTTTCAAGCTCAAAACATTTTTGATCTTGAAAAACAATTGTCTTAATAGCTGTTTTAAGTTTCCAACCTGTGATGAGGCATTTTAAGCTTGAAATGTTTCAGATTCAAAATAAGTGAACATCTCTAAACAGCAATAACAGAAAGGGATGAGAAGTTGCACTGGGTATTAAAAGTATCTTATCTGCTAAGGAATTCAAATGAATTAACATGGTGATACTGCAGAAGATATCTGGGTTAAAATAGGTGGAACAAGAATGCAGGCAATACTATTAGTGTCTACTGTGGCTTACCAACCAAAGAGATATGGATGATGCTTTCCAGAAGCAAAATGAAATTCACATAAATTACCATAACATCATTTGGGAGACAAATTCTGCCAAGCATTGTCCTTCAAAGAGTGTCAGATTGTCTTGCTGACAAAATTTCTCTTGTAGAGTGAAGGAAGATACAGGAGGATTGTATTGTCCTGGAATTGATAGCCCATAGATATGGCACAGAAAATGAAATTATCTAAACTTGATTTCAAAAAGCCAAATAAGATCACAGCAATAATTGGACAGAAGTCCACCAGGAAATGCAGGAGCTGTAGACTAAGTTGGAAAGTAAAAAATGTAAATAAGCAGCAAATCACCTTTGTGATATTGCCAGAGGGGGGGGGCTGTTAATTAAATCAGCAAATTGCACCTAGTCAAAGAGATGGAGGTAGCAAGAACACAAGGGAAAATGGCCATGTAATGCCAGAGCTCTTGTTACAATTAAAATTAAAAGTGATTGTAATCAAATGTTGTCTTGAACTCAGAGATTGGAGGAACAGCTATCAATCATAAATTCTTAATTTGTATTTCTGCACAAAGCACAGGATGCATCTTTCTAGTCTGGACAGCATTTTTCATGTACTGTACTTGGGAAATGGTTCACATGACAGAAAACTAGCTGAAAACTTCTATGTAGTAATGCTTACTAGTTATTATAGCAAGAATTGTTAGAGAAGACAAAATGCATTATAGGATTGTGTGAAAATTAGGAAATAAACATGCACAAACAATCACAGAATGAAATCTTGGATGACTAACTTGTTTTTTCACATAAGAAAACAAGTTGTAAAGTATGGTACAAGAGTACCATACACACACATCTAAAGACAGGAAGATCAAGTGTAAACTCAAGACCAGATCTGTTACAACTCTAAGAACTATGTAGTCTGGAAATAGTAAAGATTATTTAATCTAATCAAGGCAAGAATGTAGCTGCTTTTTATACTCAGCCAGCTACTTCTCTACAAAGAAGGTGGTGCAGATGTTTCTATAATGCCCTATTCAGTAGTGGAATTCCTTTTCACTCAGAACTCTGCCCTATCTAGCAGCAGGCTAATTAAATCTACTCATTGGGGACCCAAAAATGGAATGGGTGGAGAACTACAACTTTCTTTGTTATCCCATCAGGGCATTTACATTCATCATAAAAATGAGAAATCATCAATTCTGCTAAGCATCTATGGTCAATTTCATCAGTGGTCATGACAAGATGACAATTAGGGGAAAAGAGAACCAGAAGTGTCTTGCTTTCATGAATTTAAATCTCAATGATTGAATTCAGGTTTATGCAGTAATTAAAGCATGAATGATTATATATTTAGAATTATTTTTAAAGTACAGACTTCCAAGTCACAGAATACACCAATAGCAGTTTGTGTGATATCACTTTAACAGGCATGTTACAGGCTAAAACACCCTTCTATTTTAAATGGCAGGTCATTCATAAAACTGGACAAAAGAGAAATATGTTTTGCCGATTGATTTTTTTCTGTAAGTTAGTGTACCTAGGAAATATTTGACTTTATTTAGTATCCTTACTGAATGAAAGGTAACAGTGGAGCTCAAAACCTGTATTTTATAAAAACTTGAGCACACAGATGCTGTTGCATGAGAAATAACAAATAACAACTACAGATATTCTAAAGTAAACTATTCAAAGTTGAAAGACATTTTGATTGTCCAAGATCTAGCTAGTTGTGAAGCAGCTGCCAAGATTATACAGTAGTGTACTGCTGAGTTTATCAAGACATTTACATGAGGGGGGAAAAAATCTTATTAACAGAATGTTCCCGCACTTTCATACTGATTTTCTAGTTCGTGTGTCATGTCTTACTACTATAATTTACAAGCAAAGCTATCTAATTTCCTCAATGTTGAACTATGTGTTAAAAACAACAACACTATTATATTTCCTGTTTTGGGTGATGGTTTATACAACCTCAGTGCATAGGATTCCAAGCCAAAACAAATAAACCTCATAGATGTTCAACAGTATTACTCCAAACAGCAAGAGAGGAAACGCAATTTCAGGGCATTTTCAAATGCCTGGATGTTAACCCTCTTAAAGAGGTTATGGCATAATGCTGTCATTGTACTAACTCACTATTAAATCAACTAAGAATTCCTCTGATGGAGTATCGTGACCTGAACTAACTGAAGATATGCCTTGCCACCTCTTCACCTTTACTACCTAATGCATCCAAAGACCTTAATGGGGGAGTTAAAAGGGAAGAGAGAAAGGTATATTTTTACACTGTCACATGAAACAGCATTAGAGGTCCAGGTGCCTTAGTTTCTGCTTTCTGAGTTTATACTCTGACTGAGAAAGTTACAAAAATAAGCTCTCCAAAAATTGTGAGTTTACCAATGTTCCTTCAATTTCTCCTTTGCAATTTTCAGGGGAAACTGGATATGAAATTGTCACAGCAAAATTTCTAGTGAACATTTAAAAAAATGTTTTGCCTTCTTAGGATTGTGTTTGTTTTTAACCAGAAAAATATGAATGCACAGTTACCTTCCAGCAATGTTACAATTGTCAATAACAATTCATGTCTAGTTACTACTTGGAAGCATTTTATAGTCTTGAAAAACAATCAAGATAAAAAGCAGAATTAGTTTGGGAGGTGTGTGTAACAAAGAAACAAAGCAATTTGTCAGAAAATATTTTGGAATTCCAGAAAGATGTTCTTATTTGTAAAAGTGTTTACCAAGTCATAGCAAGGGTTCATTTAACATAACCTATTAATTTTGTTGTGCTTTGTATCATCACCTGGCTGAATAGAAAATGGCTGTGCCTAGAACAGTTCTGGAAGATCCATCAAGGATGAGATCTACTCTAGATCACTCTGCCATTTTAACATTTTCCAAATGTTCTGAAGTTCCCAAAAGAGCACACTTTCAGAAGACCATCAAAGTCCTCTAAACCTAAGATAAACCTAAGATTAAACCTATTAACTTCTGTGCATCTTTAGCAATAATGACTTTTTGGGAAGGGAAACCCCAACTTCCTGAGACTGAACTGCTACTTTCTTAGAACATTCTCATTTCAGTTGTATGATATAAACCAGTCTATATCATAGGCAGAGAATTAAAGAAAGTAACCAATCCATACAAGAGAACATCCTCAATATGCTTATATGGAAAAGTAATATAAATTATTTAGAATGTCAGAATTGGAATTTTGAAATGAGATGCAGTTGTCCCTGCCATTCTAATGTTCATCTTTAGAATGAACCTGGAGCAGATTCTGAAACTTGTTACTTGTTTACAAGTTTCACTAAAATTAAATTTTAATAAATTTTAAAATTATAATCAAATCACTTGACACTTCAATTACTGTATGGGAGAGCATGGTCTATAGGGTTTTTTAAAACGAATATACAACAATTTTTTGATCCACAATTTAGACAAAAATAAATGACTTGCTGAATTATTGGCAGCTATTTTGATAGTAGTGGTCAGGCTCTGATTATATTCATTACAGAAGGAAATCTGTTCCAATACTAGTAGTTTTTCCATAATTATATATGGCTCTGAAAGTTAAATCTTCCCCAAGGCTGACAGCAGTTATGATGAAATCTGACTGGACTGAAAACTTTAGAGGGGGAACTAGGAACAGCTGGGAAATGTTTTCAGCTTGATGTCTTTTCAGCTAGGGAGACTTCAAGGGCCAAACAATCACAACATCAGGAGGTGGAAGAAAAGCTGCTGCTACCTTAGTAAGAACCATATTAATCCCATTTTATTTACAGTATAGTGATTTAAAAGACAGAATTGCTTTTAACATATAAAGGGAGTACACAGTTTATTACTGTTTATCATTAACTGAAAACAATGCAATTATTGTATTCATATATTGTTTGTAATTCAAGTATTTCCTAAACAAGTTCCACCAAATACCTGTTTTTCAAGCCAATTAAACATGATAAACAAGGAAATTAAGCTGCCTACTATTTAGATGTTACAGTTTTTGCAGTTGGCACTTCCCTGCAAATAAGCACCATTGAACTGCTCAGGCTAGTATAACATATGAGACCAACAGGTTAGGCTTAATAACAATAGCAGCAAAAGGTTAGTAACTCCCTCCCTATATAAGCCACTTATTAATAAAAATATGTGATTCATACTGTTTTTCCATAAGGCCCTAATCAAACTATTTTTATCAAGGGTTATGGAATTGGAGAGAATGTGACTACAGTATGTCTATATATAGGCTTATCATACTTTTTTTTCTTTCTAAGATCTATAGCATATACCCTTTGACTTTATTTTTTAAAAAAAACAAGTTTTATTTTAAAATACAGCATTTTATTTTTAAAACACTTCAATTCACTTGGATAAAAATAACAAGATAGTTTTCCACTGGAACACTGCCAATCTGATCTGGAATATCAAGACATTTAGAGCAGTTATAGTGTCAATGACAGTCTTTGAAAAACAAAAGCTTAGAAATCTTCTAAATGATCAGTAACTACTTAAAGAAAAAGAGCAGAGAGATGAATATGATCAGTCCTCACAAATGGATAATGTCTGCCAAAAAAGGTTCTGCAATAAGACTAGCATTTTCAATTATTTCATAAATGATGTAGCACAAAGAGGCTGTGATTATTTCTCCAAAAGATATCTTCTCAACAGGTAAAGTGGACAATACATTAACAAAATGAATTCACTGCAGGTGAATTCTGTTTTAGGGGTGGGGGATCAAAAGTAACACAGCCAAATCATATAATCCTAGAAATCAAAAGAGCAATCACATTTCTAGTCCTTGTACAACAACAAAGGTTATAAAGACCTGAAAAGTGAACAGAAAAGGCAATTTTCTAATCAAGTAATGAGTAACTGCACCATACAGAAATTGCATTTGAAACATTTAATTTAGAAAAAAAGCAAGGATAGATACCCTGATGCCTTCCATATGTTTTGGATTACAACTCCCATCAAAGAAAGCATGGCCAATGGTAAGGGCTTGTAAAAGTTGCAATTGTCAAAGAGCAAAATGTTACCTTCTCCTGATGTAAGGAAATGTTGTTGTTCAATTGCTAAGTTGTATCCAACTCTTTGCGACCCCATGGACCACAGCATGTCAGGCCTTCCTGTCCTTCACTGCCCCCTGGAGCCTGCTCAAATCCAAGCCCACTACGTTGACAATGCTATCCAACCATCTCATCCTCTGCTGTCCCCTTCTAGTTTTGCCTTCAGTCTTTCCCAGCATCACGGTCTTCTCCAGTGAGTCCTCTTTTCACATTAGATGGCCAAAGTATTTGAGCCATCTAATACTTGACAGCTTCAGGCTCTGTCCTTCCAATCAGGGTTGATTTCCTTTAGGATTGACTGGTTTGATCTCCTTGCAGTCCAAGGGACTCTCAAGAGTTTTCTCCAG
>JANHZU010001983.1:83964-94293 GCA_032468055.1 Acrochordus granulatus
TTTACACCTTTGTTATAACTGAAATCTTTTAACTTTGAAGGCCGGATACCACAGATCAGTGGCAGCTTGTACTTTAGACCTCATCTGCTTCTACAGTAACAAATACTTCTAAAGTTATACTGTCAGAAAGAATCCTGCATACAACAATGGCTTTTGACTATAAAAACAAAATTAAGGAAAAAAAGCCAGAATTTGAAGGTAGGCAATTAGGGCTGGACAAAAAGCTATGAAAAAGTCAGGGTTTGTTTCTTTATGTTGGCCAGCAGATACTGGGAATTGTAGTCCAACATATATATAGGGCACATAGCTGTCCTAGGATATACAAAATTCAACTGCTTCAAACTTTAGAAAAGCCTAATTTTAAAATCTAACAGTTGTTAAGAATTGTCAGATACACATTAATTCCTAATTATTAATTACCAGTCTCAAATATTCTAAGCAGAGACCACCAACTCATACTAGACAGAGGAAAGGAAAGAGACTTTGCAGCATCAGTAACAAGACCTGAAGCCTATGCTCCTTCTGATGCTGCTGAACTAACATTGTGAGTCCTCTCTCCCTGGCTATGCTGAACTTGCCTTTCCAGAAGGCCAAGCTGAATTTGTGACCTATATATCCCTTCATGCTCATTAGTGTAATCTTTTTTATTTCTAACAGCAGCCTGCTGGATTAGAATAAGGCAGTGTGTCTCAATCTTGGCAACTTGAAGTTCTGTGGACTTCAACTCTCAGAATTCCTTAGCCAGCATGACTGGCAGGGAATTCTGGGAGTTGAAGTCCACACATGTTTAAGCTGCCAAGACTGAGAAACACTGGATTAAGGACCTATCTAACAGAGCTATGCAATGTTTCACTTTGAAAAGTGTTTTCAAGAAAAAGGAGAGCACAAATACAACACTTGCCTGTACATAAACCAAATATGTCTCTTCCCAGGTTCATAGGGCTGCTGTAGGAGGTATCTGTGTGATATTAGGAAAAACAGAGCTACTATAAAGAACTGCTGATAGGGGCTGGATGAGCCCCTCTGGGTCTTCAACTCTGTAGTACAGCAAGGCACTATTATTTAGTCCAACATCCTCCTTTCTGTTGGTTGCCAATAAAAAGATTACACAAAGCCCATGAGGAAGACATGCAAGCAACAATCATCTCCATTATTGTTCCCTACTGACCAGTACTCAGAGGCATATGCCTATTGCTGGACATTACGCACGATCATTAATACATTTAGGAAGATACAGACAGCTGTAAGGAAAACTTCCATACACCCAAATGTACTGACAGGCAGGAATTCTACCAAGACTCCAGACAGGATATTCCTAGTCCTATCTGGAAGTGCTAGGAATGGGATTTAAAACTATGCAGCTTTGGCTGTACCCCATAATAGTCAGCCAGGCATAAACCACAGCCACCTGCTTGGTCAGTTTTATGTATTTTTCAGACATCTGATGTTTCTTGTGCAATTCCAAGTGTCAGCAAGCATGCGTCATTCTCTGAAACTAAAATATTTAATGACAGATTGGGGGGGTAAGGGTGTTGGGTAAGCCCCATAACAGGGAAGTGAGTCATGCTGCTCACACACATCCCTTGTGGCTGGCATTCAGGACACTGACAAGCCCAGAAGAGAGACTTCATTCATCAGTAGAGTAATATATTAATGGTTTAGTGTTGCAGCTGAGATAGATATAAATCGGGAATACTTCCTCTGTCCTTTAAATTATGAAGTAACTTAGCTGCCCCCCCCCCCGTAATACTGCCATTTGATGTTATGGATATATTGTTACCACTAATTTTAGGAAGAGATAATCCAGGTAAGGATATGGCATTACCCCACACACAATCTCCTTAATATTCAAATCCAAATCAAATGTTATAAATCAGGAAGCCAGCACTGCAGGAAGGCTGGGTCTTTTTAAAGAAATTTAGGAGACATCTGTAACTCAATGCCCATTTGAAAAAATGGAGCCCATATGTGATCAGAGCTATGAATGCATATTTGGGAACTTCAATTTTAAAAAAGATAAATCATGAAAGATATGAAAGAGGTTACATTCAATGCATGAATAAACAGAAGATAGTTCTAAGAATCTTCTGTCTGGAAAAACTTTTGGCCTAGGAAGGATACTGAGTTAAAATTTCTGTAAAATACTTTTCACATTTGTAATTATAGATATACAAAATAACTTCAGGTGAACTTGTGACTATGTATAGATTTTTGATTCAGTGGCCACAATAATTTTTGTCTAGGAATCCACAAATATTTCCAAGCAATAAATCATACTGGTGTTGAGAGAGGTTAGTTTTAATTTGATTCTATGTCTGCTGCCCAAGAATTGTTTGCTTTGTTATATAACATAATCACAGCAAACCATACTATCAGGAATGTGGTAGCAAAACTGTAAATGCTTCCATCTATCAGCTGAACTTTGTTTTAGGTGCAGGTCTTATAAAATTATCTGTTGGCATTTAATACAAATCCCATGTCACGATTTTCAGGGACTTATCTTTCTAGATAATGGAACTATTTTGCTACAGGGCATGTGACAATTCTTAACAGGTGAGTAATCTGTGATAGCTGGAGTTTAGCCTTTCCAAAGGAGTATTTCCAAAAACTGATTCTCTCTCCAATACACACACACAAAGAGAGAGAGAGAGAGAGAAGAAAAAGAAAATCTGAAAAATAATTTAAACCTGGTGCTATTGCCCAAATATTGCCTCCTGTTTCTACCACTTTCTACCACTTTAGAAATAAATTGCTCTGAAAACTTCAAATAGAGATTGCAGATGCACATCACTTAGCCAGGGATTCATGACTAAATGAAAGCCTTTTCAAAAGCTTTGCTCTTCAGAAGCTTTTGAAAACCATAGCGACATCTTAGAAGTATTAAGTGTACAGCACAAGAGAGGGAGAAAGTCAGAAGCAAGGACAGAATTTAGGAGCCAAGGAGTTTAAAAGATTTTACAATCATGATGATTAGCATAGCTGTGGCAACTAAGCAATTATGGCCGAGTGCTTGGCACTAGCAATCCTGATTTAAATCTAAAGTAACAGCAGCGTCGCTATGCCGCAGGTGTAAGAGACCAGACTCCGCTCAACACACTTCTGAGATCAGGGTTATGCAATAGCAGGTGAACTCGAGAGGAACTCAAGAGAATGTAAACCACACCTTTGGAGACCTCCTTGCGCGCGCGCACACACGTACGCACGCCGATTTTACGGTTTCCAGGGGACATCTTCCAAATGTACAAAACTAAAATTCAGGTTTCCAGTCTTAATGAGGATCTCCCCAGCCCCAGAAAACAAAAAACTCCTTAAAATTCAGTAATCAAAGGCATTTTAAGGAAATAACCCCCACGCTAATCAGGTGTTAAAGAAACAGCAAACACGTCACAAGCGGAGAAAAGCAGGTCTGTTGGGGTGATTGAAAAAGAAAAACTACATGCTGCAAAAATAAAAGCCCAGCGTCACAATTTCGATAAGGGCGAAACAATCTTTACGCAGACGCAAATACACTGATTAACCCTTATCCATTTTCCCTTCTCAAGGGCGGCTGAAAAAAAACTACTGCGTTACGCTGAAGTTAGTACAAAAAGACAGTCATCAAGCGAGGAGTTCCTAAAGTGTGTGATTCTGGAGTTGGGTTGCACTGATGTGGAGGGTGCTGCGGTGGTCAGTGGAGAAACTCTACCTTTGTCTGCTGAGCGCACCCAGCCTCCCCCCGTCCCTCTTTCGCCCGTTGCTTTGGCAATATACTCATCCTGAACACTCCTGGAATGTTAATCAAACTGTCCCTCTCCTTCTTCCTTCCAATAAATCAGAGCAAACAGCCGAGGGGGGAAAGATTTCTTTTATCCCTTTGCAACAATCAAATCCATGTGTCCTGGAGCTTCTGGAGCTGGCAAGCCCACTCGGAACTATGCATCCCCTCCCTCCTCTTTCCGAACGAAACTTCTCGGAAGAGCGGTTTCGAGAACAGCAAAGATTCCCCCCCCCAAAAAAACAACACGCACACCCGGCAGCTCTAGGATGAAGTGGGCGAGCGGGGGTGGGGAGGAAGAGAACTCGTTCTCCTGGATCCAAGATTTTCAAGCCTCGCATTCGTTTCCTTATTAACTCCACTCAAGCTCTCCAGCCCCAACAGGGAGAAAAATAGGCGGAAAGGGAAGAGAAGGGAAGGGACCCCCTACAAAGTCGGATTCTACCCGCAGCAGCCATAAGGGGAAGGAGAGCTCCCCAAAGCACCCTCGCTCTCCTTAAAGGCAGCGCCAACCCAGAGCAAGAAAGACTGGGTCGAGCAGAGGATCTGAACTCTGGGAGATCACCTTGGGAAACGGATCCCAGGCGCGGGGATATGCCCGGACAAAGACCCAACCTTTGGAAACACACCTTACAGCGGCGGCGAGTCCGCGCCCGCGACGGAGCCCCTGTCCCGCGAGCTCTTACCTCCCTTTCCAACTGCACAAGTCGCTCGAGTACTGCGCCGTGCAGCCCCTGTCCAGTACCAACAATCCCAGCAGCAGCAGCAGCGGCGGTGGCGGCGGGAGCGGCAGCCCGGGCGCCGGGGCTCTCCGCATGGTCCCCGCCGGGCTGCTCTCGAACGGGTCCACCGTTCCGGAGGAGGAGAGAGGGGAGCGCCCGTAGCCCGCGCTACATGGCGAGCGGCAGCCGGACTCGGAGCAAGCCGCGAGCTGGAGCAGGAATAGTGCCCGCCCCCGCCTCCCGGCCGCTCGCTCTCCAGCCGGCGCTCGCGGAGGGCGGGGAGCCCCGCGCCTCGGAAACCACCCACTCCGGGGACCGCAGCTAAAGCCAGCCGTGGATTCCTGTGTACGGAGCGGACTCCGCGCCCTTCGGGCCTCTCAAGCCGCCCTCCTAAGCGAACGCGGGAAAGCTCCCTCCGCCTGCGGAGAGACGCGGCCGGGAGGCCGGTGCGGACGGCTCTCCTCGCGGGTGACCCTCCGTCGGAAGCTCTCTGGGCTGTCGCTCCCCGGCTGCGGTGTCCGGGAAGCGGGAAGCTAAGAGCTCCGAAAGCTGCGGCGCGGGCGTTCCTCGTTTCTTAAAAACTCGCACGTCGTTTTAAAAGAATAAAACTTGGAGGCAGCCCGCGAGGCAAGGCGTGCAAGACGGCGAGGCTTTGGCGGTGAAGAAGGACAGTAATACTTAAGAAGACCTAACCGAGGGGGAAGCGCCTGCCCACCCACCGCTCCGTCGCCGGGGAAGATGGGGCTGCGCGTCACACGTTCGCTAGAAAGCCGCGGGTCAAAGGGATCGGGGCAAACAGATCCATCGCAGACATACGACGGCCCACTAGGGTAACGCTGATCACCAAAGCGTCGGTGATGTTTCTCACTTTAGTGCTGCTACTTTGTACAGGATGTACTAAAAGTCAGGCCCCACACACAACTTACTGTATGATTCACATGAAGGGCTCGAGTCAGTTGCTACTTTCTTCTACACATTTTCTTACTTATTCGACATGAACATTCTTAAGTACAGTCCTGGCCAAAAGGTTTGAGAATGACACAAATATTAGGTCTGCTGCTCCAATGTTTTAAGATCTTGTCAGATGTTACTGTAGTATACTGAAGTATAATTACAAAGTATAATTACAAAAGTGCCAAAGGCTTTTATTGACAATTAAGTTTAGTCAAAGAGTCAACATTTACAGTGTTGATCCTTCTTTTTCAAGACCTCTGCCATTCGCCCTGGCATGCTGCCAATCAACTTCTGGGCTACATCCTGACTGATGGCAGCCCATTCTTGCAGAATCAATGCTTGGAGTTTGTCAGAATTTGTGGGCTTTGTTTTGTTTACCCACTTCTTGGGGATTGACCACAAGTTCTCAATGGGATGAAGGTCTGGGGGGTATCTGGCCATGGACCCAAAATCTTGATGTTCCCCAAGCCACTTAATTATCAGTTTTACCTTATGGCAAGGTGCTCCATCATGCTGGAAAAGGCATTGTTCGTCACCAACTGTTCTTGGATGGTTGGGAGAAGTTGCTCTTGGAGGATGTTTTTGTACTATTCTTTATTCATGGCTGCGTTCTTAGGCAAAATTGTGAGTGAGCCCACTCCCTTGGCTGAGAAACAACCCTACACATGAATGGTCTCAGGATGCTTTACTGTTGACATGACAAGGTTTGTTCCGGACAAGGTTTGTTCCGGATGCCCCAAATAATCAGAAAGGGATTCATCAGAGAAAATGACTTTACCCCAGTCCTCAGAAATCCAATCCTTGTATCTTTTGCAGAATATCAGCCTGTCCCTGAAGTGACTTCTTTGCTGCCCTTCTTCACACCAGGCCATCCCCCAAAGGTCTTTGCCTCACTGGGTGTGCAGATGCACTCACACCTGCCTGCTGCCATTCTTGAGCAAACTCCACACTGGTAGTGCCCCAATCCCACAGCTGAATCAACTTTAGGAGGTGGTCCTGGTTCTTGCTGGACTTTCTTGGGTGCCCTGCAGCCTCCTTCACAACAATTAAATCTCTCTCATTGAAGTTCTTGATGATCCGATAAATGGTTGATGTAGGTACAATCTTAGTAGCAGCAACATCCTTGCCTGTGAATCCCTTTTTGAGCAAAACAATGATGACTGCATGTTTTTCCTTTCAGGTAACCATGGTTAACAGAGGAAGAACAATCATTTTAAGCAAATAATAATTTGCAAATAATTTCAAGCACCACTCTCCTTTTAAAGTTTCCAGTCTGTTATTCTAACTCAACCAGCATGACAGAGTGATCTCCAGCCTTGTCCTGGTCAACACTGACACCTGTGTTAACAAGAGAATCACTGACATGATGTCAGCTACTCCTTTTGTGGCAGGGCTGAAATGCATTGGAAATGTTTTTTTGGGAATTAAGTTCATTTTCATGGCAAAGAGGGACTTTGCAATTAATTGCAATTTATCTTCATAACATTCTGGAGTAGATGCAAATTGCCATCATATGAACTGAAGCAGCAGATTTAGTGAAAATTAATATTTGTGTCATTCTCAAAACTTTTGGCTAGGACTGTACAGTAAACAAATTCATATACATATTAGGGTTGGCCAATGAGGCCTGATGTTTGGTATATCCTTTATATTATTTTTTATGCAAAAAATAAATGTATGATAACCAAGCCAATGTTTTAAGCATCAAGGCAGCTGCAGAGTAAACTCCTATATATTCCCAAAGTTGTGACAGTGCCATGCTTAATTGGATATAAAATGTCATATTGCACCTGCTCAGTGTCCTTAGTTCAATTTTTTTTAAAAAAAGGTTTGCCCATAGGTTTGTAGAAGCAGTTGTAACTCTGAGGAGACAGACAGAAATCTACATCCAATTATTAATTAAACTGACCCTTCTTACAATCCCATTAAGTGCTGTTTCCATTGTTCTATGGAGTTGCATAGTTTGTCCTGAGTATGGAATCCCTATGTGCACTGGGTGGACTTAGGAATTCACTGGAGGGAACAACTGGCACAGTGCACCTCCCAGCATTACATCTGGACATCAGCATGCTGTTAAAGATAGGTGGCTTGGAAAGTTGCCATTCTGAAAAGCACCAGCATTTTTAAAAAACTATCTTAAAGAGGAGAACAGGTTTTATTCTGAACCCAAAATTAAGTGGGAAGAATGAATCTATGATGGCACAAACAATGACATCTATGTTGTGACATCATCATAAAATGATGCATATAAATATGATAAATCTATGTACCTGCTTCCAGTGTATAACATGACTGATGCAAATCACTTAATGTATTGCTGGCTGAGGCATGGTGAGTGGCTGGCAGACAAGCCTCAGTACACTGAACCTTATTTAGATTAAGATCTTCATCTTGAAAAGCACAATGCTGGGTAGCTTTCAGTATGTTCATAAATTGGCCAAGAATGTCATTTGAAGAAGTAATATATTTGTTGGTATCAAAAGTTGGTGAGAAATCCAAAAGAATAAGGAGAACAGAACCTTCTGGTCTCTTTTCCAGCAAATATTATTCATCAGAGAAAGAAAGGCAGATTCAATACAATATTGGAACCTGATGCAATAATAAAATGGATCAAAATAATTGGTTTCCACTTGAGAGTTCTATATTCCACTGTAAAGATCATATCTACTTATAGACAAAGCACCCTATTTACAGCCTTGCTAATCAAATCAACCACAAGTGGGTGGCCTCACTCATTGTACCACACTATGTTAAATTTCTTGTTTAATGTTCTTTTAGAATATGTGTGGACACCACTATTGTGGTTCATAAACTCAGATAATTGGGCAAAACCTTATTTAATAAACTATAGCTTAGCACATGTTCATCAGTGAATAGTTATTGATCTCTACAGGAATAACTTATTACTGTAAAATCTATAAAAAAGCTGATTCATCAAAGCAGATGCATCTTATTTCAATCTCAAATAGAAAACTCAGTTTTTTTTGTATGAATAACAGTAAAGTTCAGTTTTTATTCAAGGTCTATTTCTTCTGAATTATTTGTGAATTGGGTACAGCTTCTTGCTGTATATTTTACTTATAATACACACATGTTTATCCACATGTCCATGGACGTGGATGTATTTGGCATACTCCTGTACACACAGATTTCTACCAACTGACCTACAAGCCCACTTAAAGACCTGTTTCTGAACCTGGAACAAGAAGACATTTAAAATAATGTTGCTGTGGCAACTGAAATTTTGATGTCTATGTTTAAGCTGTTTAATTGTGCAATTAAGTAGCATCAACAACATGGTCTTAAGTTGTGCCTCAGTGCACCACAAAAAAACCCTGCTTGGTACAGGTATTGTTTAAAAACATCTGGACAGGTATGAGCTCTTTTTGGCTTTATACAACATAAATATACATAAACTATATAGGAGTTAGCATTGCATGGCAATAGAAGAATGGTGGCAATGAACAAGTATGGCCAAAAACACAATACCTTAGCAACAGAAGGACTATTCTAACCTTTTATTAAATGAACAGTGGTCTCAGTATAGGGTAAAATGAGATGTGTAACATCAGTGTTTAAATGATATGCATTACACATAGGGGTCCTTCAATAGACTTTGAAAGGAGATCTCATTTCTTCGTTTGTGGAGCAACCTGCAGGTGCTCACTAGTAACAAAACAACTGTTACATACATGTAGAAATATATTCTTATTAATATTGCCATAATTAATATTTTTAAATTGTTTCCTCTTGGCTAGATTGTTTGATCAAATTGCATCAATGCTGTAATAAATTCACTGAAAGAGAAAGGACAAAATGAATCCTTTTCCTCTTTTGGGGGGAGAATGTGATTCAGGAGAATCTTACATTATTTTTAACCTCTTGGTAGTTTAAATTGCCTATGTTTTTGTTTGCCACTGTATGTAATTCCCAAATTTGCTGCCAGTTTTCAGGATTGTGAGGTTGAAAAGTGTTGTATAAAAAAGGCAAGTGCTTGTGGAACTAAAACAGGAAGGAAGGAAGGAAGGAAGGAAGGAAGGAAGGAAGGGAAGAAGGAAGGAAGGAAATAGACATTATATAAACTTGTTTATCTTTGTCCCTTCCCTTCTCTGACTATTATTCCATATATTACTGAGGGGAAGATCCTGAAAGAGTTTTTGTTTTTAAATCACACTAGATTGTTGTGAAAAATGGGATTGAAATAACTAATAAAACAATAACCATTCAGACTATCAGTCCCATTATCTCTCTTGATACTTTAGTGATCTGCAGGCTGTGGATAATGAGGATTGTAATCCAAGAAATATGGCAGGCATTGCCTGAAGGAAGAGCTGCAGGGAAATCAAAGACTTATTACCACAACCAATACATTCACATCTGAATTTAAATAAAACAATGCATGGTTTAATATGTTTGAAATTAGAAATGTCACTCCCAAATAATATTTCTCAAAACTTGTCTTAAATTAGCTATTTCCAGGCAGCTATGGAAATCAAACAAGTTTTGCCTTCAATATCTTCTATCCATAGTATTGAAGTAATAGTTGGGAATATATAATTGTATAGTATGCCATAATCCTCAGAGATTAAACAGAGACACCAACATTGCCAGTAACACCCCAAAGCTCATGAGGACAGTGGGGAATGCCAACTACAAAAAACAGCCCCTGTATCTATACATATGTACTATATGTATACAATATATGTATATATGTGTATGTATGTATAGTACATATACATATAGTATATGTACTACAGTACATCAGCACTGGTAATGTTTTGTAAAGACTCCATTACAGTCCTGGTGGTATTGCTAATACTTGTGAATAACAGGTTAGTCTCTTATGGTTTGTGGATTATGTTCCCATAGTGCTTATGATGGAGAAGGCTGCAATCTTAT
>JANHZU010001983.1:106750-116850 GCA_032468055.1 Acrochordus granulatus
TCTGGGATCGTCAGTCTCTCTCAGCCTAATCCATTTCACAGGGTTGTTGTGGGAAATATAGGAGGCCTAGGAGGAATGGTCATTAATGGTGGGAGTTGACAAACAAGGTGTTTGAATTGAAAAAATATAATGGGGTAAACATCATCCATCCATCCATCCCCATCTACCAGATTGTTCCCTTATATAAAAGGAATACTCTAGAGGTCTGATCAACTAGTGTCCTATTTTCATTTCTATTTGGCACTGTTAAATACATAAAAACTAAAGCAAAACAACCACAGGGAATATTCACAGTAACTATCCACAGAATTGTTTCCAGCAGGTTGGAAACTTGTGGACCTTCTAATAGCTATAGATAGATATATAGACAATATAAATTTTTAGCTGCTGCTCATGTTCTTCTTTCCTTGCTTTTACTTATCTTTTATCCTAGTGTTTGGCAACTTTCAGATGTGTGGACTTCAATTCCCAGAATTCCCTAGCCAGTTGACAAAGTTGAGAAACACTGTTAATCCTGTTCTATCAGTTAACTATTTTTGATGTTTACCAAATAAACATCAATTGATTTTTTTGCTAGCTGACATGAGTGGTGTGTTGGCATGCTCTGATCCAGGTATAGAGACAGATTGAGAGTGGGTGGGTGCAAATTAAACTTTAAATTACCCACATTTTGAAGATTTGGGGATACATCAGAAGGCGGTTGCCCAGATTTGGAAAACTTTTGGCTTAGTCAGAGAAGTTGTGTCTGCTTCCAGTTTTTTTGGTAGAAGATCAGCCATCATGCAAGCATAGGCTGGATGGAATTTTTTTGAGCAATGTCTTATTGATTGGGAGAAGGGTTCTAACAATTTCTTTGCTTCTTATTTGTGTAGAGTAAAAAGTGAAGTTGTTGCTGCTGTAGAACTGTTTCAGTGTGCCATCTCTAAGCAAATTACATTCTTTTTTTTTGGTGCATGTCTGAAGGCATTATTATGATTATTTTTAGAATGTATTTCCTCCTGTGTTCTGCTCCAGGTATTCTAGCAACATGCAACCAAGACTATAACTATTGAGAAAGCACTGGGCTGCAAAATTCCTGGTGCATTAATGCTTTGCTGTCCCACTTAGCTAGAAGTTTTTAAATGCAACAAAGGAATGGTGGCTTTGTGGTTTCAGTACTACTTCTTTTTAGCAACTGCTCTTATTTGCAAATCGCAAAAATTTAGAGATAAATAGCAGATAATGCTATTTTCCTTTTGGATAGGGTGCAAGGGGAGTAAGGGGATTTTTGTTCATGGAAAGTCCACGGGATGGAGAGCACTGTTAGTCAAACTCTTGTTAACATAGGATGTAGCAAACAGGTAGGAAACACAAGTCAAAGATGAAGACAATGACAAGTGAGTTTTCAACTACTTATTTAAATTCTTAGGTTGCCCATTTGTCAATATTTCTGGGCAGTATACAAGGATTAAAAACACAGAAAAATAATACTTTAAATCCACAAAGGGGAAAAAAACAGTCATGTTAGGAAGAAAAAAACCCAATAATTTTACATTATCACATGGCAACATCATTCATTGTCCATAATATAGAAGATACTGATGCCATCCTGTGGGAATAATCTTTGCTGAACTTTGCTTCCTGCAAATATTACAGGATTAATCCCATCAAGGCATTATCTGGACTTAGTCTCTTCCTGTAGATATGGCACCTCATGGGCAAACCCATGAATCGGCTATTTACAGAATAAGCAGAAAACTTAAAAGGATAATCCTGTAGAAATAATTACTACCTTTTAAGTTTGTGTCTCGGTCTCTGGAAACTAGAATAAGAAATTATTAACTCTTCCCCGATTGACCTGTCTGATTGTATTATGTCCACATCCTGCAACTAAATGATGTATTATGTCACATATGAATAAAAGAGGAAGAGAGCTCAGGGAAGGCAGCAAAGCAGCAAAAGCAAAGCAAGCATCTGCTTCTGCTCATCTCTACCTCTCCACTTTCCAAGCATCACTTTGTCTGTCTCTTACTTTCGCTTCATCTGACCTATTGGGTGCTGTCAGATCCCATCCGCGAATTGCTACAAGCAGCACTGTTTAAGATCACTCAATCCTTCCTAGGGAGAGATGGCAATAACTTATGCCTACTACTTCTGTAGTCCTTTTGCACAACATTTTGCTGAAGGAGTCACTAAATTCACCAGAATTTTGATTCCTTATGACGCAGTCTGAAGTGGCAACTAGGACAAATACTGCAACAAAGGAACAAATTTAAAAAGCTGAAAAATGTTTAACACATTTAAAAACTAAAAAATGTTTAGCACATTTAAAATATCAGAGATGTAGCCCATTTATTTTTTCTTGTATCCCTTTATTCAGTTAATAAAACCTCTGTCTTCCATGTAATTTCTGCTGTTTTACTCAATCTGACTGGTAATTTTTCAACATAATTTGAAAAAAAATAAAGAGAAATTCAGATGGAGTGATAAATGTGTGGAGCCTTTTCCCTTAATATATTAATTCTGGGTTCTACCTTAAAGATAATGTAAATATAAGTAGGAATTCCTTTTTCTTCCAAACTAATAAGTATATTGTCAAATAAAGATCATTATGCATGCATCTATCCGAAACATAATTTTAATTGTTGGGAACACAGATTGAAATTCTTCCAAACATAAACATATGTGTATATAGAAAAGTTACATGTAAAACAAAACACAAGCAGTCCTCTGCTGAGCTGGACCCTTGGCCCATCTAGTCTGTTCTTACAGTGGACAACCAACTGCAAAGAATGTTCCACTGGTCTCCCAGCAGATAGTCTTCAGAGATAATCATACTGCCATCATGACTAATGGTCACTGATCATGTCTTCCATGAATTGATCCAACCCCTTTTTTTGAAATCAAAGTTGGAAGCCAGCACATCTTGTGGTAGTCAATTCAGAATCTCATATTATCCTATTGCAAACTCAACTGTGGAGTTTCATAAGCAAGTTGTTATGGAGCATGACCATGGGTGGGGGCAATTGGGGTGGAGAGTTTCAGAGAAATAATTTAAAAGCTCTTGTGTATTCATAAAATAGTTTATGATTCACATTTTTACACTGAACAGTCATTACTGATTGACAAATTGACAAATGAGGCAATTCAGAGAGGAAGGGGAAATAGTGACTTCGCAAAGATTTACTTCAGGCTTTTCTCCTGAAGGTAACACAAGTTATGACTAATATTTAAAACTACAGGAACATCATAACAGTAACAAATACTGAAAGCAAAAGGTCGTAACAAGAAATGGCAGGGTTTCTTGATGATAACTAGTGTGAAAACTTCCTTGCATAGAGCCACACCCATAATGTTGAAAATCAGTAAGGCAGATAAAGTTATCAGCCATCCAGTAAACCCTCTCCCATGCCCACACTATGTGCCAATCAGTAAGTATTTTAAAATCTTATTCCATAATTAATAAAAAATGCCTGAATTTAAATACAGGTTTATGAAAATTGGTTATTTGTATGGTTGCCCAATTTAAGCTCTGGCTACCAATCATTAAGAAAAAATAAGACCATGTAATAATTATAAGTTACATAAATAGCATCCAATAAAATAAACAATTTGCAAGAATACAAAGAAATGAGCTTATCCACAACAACATTTATAGACACATATGTAAGCTTTGAGATTGAAAACAAAAACCTCTTCAAATCTTAATGAAGTCCAACACATCTGGAGAACACCTGGTTGGGAGAAAGAGTTTTAATTGCGGGACTAGAAGAAAAACACCGCGTCGGGTGGTGGTTCCAAAGCGTAGAAAGGAAGGCGGGTCTGTCGGAGGGAAAGAGAGGATGCCGGATAGGAGAGAATGAGACAATTGTTCGGTTTATTACATCACCTTGACTTATTAACAGTATGGCGTGCATCTATGTTCTGAAAGTTAGTATCTGGCTACGGTCGCGTATTGTGCTATATACCGGGATTTCTTTGGTACGGCGCGTTGTGTCATTAACATCTGAGGCTTATTTAAGAATCCCTGTTAAATAACGTAAGCTAGAGCAAAACGTGTATGCCCTCAGCAAAGCGCATCTGAACAAACGCCGCTGTCTTTGGAAGGAGAATGATCAGCATTGTTCCTCTAAACATGTGCAAAGGGCTTCTTACGGGAAACAAGCGATAAAGAGGGCACTGAAGGGTCACGCATCTAAAAAGCACGCTAGTTTTCCTCTATAGCAATTCCCTCCAGGGAACTTCCCGCATTACGCCGCTCCACCGCCTCAGACTCTGAAAGCGCACCGGCCGCCTTCGAAGCGGCGACGGAACAACACGGCCGCGCTTGGCCCCTCCCTGCTGCCGCTCTAGCCTGCTCTCTCTACGCTTCCGCGAAACTCGGTTGCTGGGCACTTGGCTGCTCCCTTCTGCCTCTCGCCAAAGGTCGCGGGTGCGGGGGGGGAGGGAGACCGGAGAGCTCCGAGAGGGAAAGGCGTGCGCATGAAGGAAAGGCTCGCTTAAACCGCTGCGCTCGCCGACCTTTTTCCTCACCCGCCCTCTGTTTCCTGTTGTGTGGCCTCTTCCTCTTTCTGTCCCTTGTCCTTCTGTCTACACTTGGTTAAACCCTGTCACTTAATCCCTCTGTTTGCAACTGCATTTCCTTCGCCCTCCCTTCAGAGCTGTACCTGAGCTTTTCTTGGGGCTTCGTTTTCATCAGAATATTCCTATATATTCCCAATTTATAGCAGGGATTGAGAGAGGGGGAAAAAAATATACCAGCCCGGTGTTAGTCCTTGGTTGTGAGATGTCACGTTTTGTTTGTTTGCATGTCTTCTTTTATATCTTTCCTGTATTGGTTTATTTTTTTCTGAATTTATAATTACAAATGGATGTCTCTAAAACAGTCTGTCAAGGAGCAGATAAACTGCCTCCTCTTTTACAAGATAATGTCTGGGCAAGTGGTCCTGGACTTGTCAAGCAAGACCATTCGCACAGTCCATCAGCTCCTTCCTTTAGCAGCGTTCAAGTGCAGTCTGTAGTTCCTTTGAACAAAGCAGGAGAAAACAGTAGGATCCAGGTGGTATGTTCCATAAACTTCCATATTTACTGTAAGCTTGACTGGTTTTGTGCAGAAATATCAGTATACATGACTTCAAATATATATATCATGAACTATCATTGATCATGAAAAAAATTACATCCTTAACTGCAAGTCCTTACCACTGGCTGGCTAATCAAGAAGGATGTAAAATAGTTGCCATCATTAGTCTTTTCTTTTAGGTATGCTAGTGTAATAAGATGTATACAAGAACAGATATAGGTATTAACTGCAAATGTGTACAACACAATGACAACAATGGGGTATATTTTATGTGTGTATTTTCAGAATACTTCAAAATTGTAAATTCAGTATTTTCCACTTCAAAATTGCATGTTTTGAAATAAGGAATAGTGTTATTTATTTTATAAATGTGTTAATTTTATAAATAACAATTTTTCTGTTTATTTTTACAATACTCTATAATACAGCAGTTGTAGTTTTATCATATGCACGTGTATATATGCTGTATATATATATTTTTTCTTCCATTCAGTCATACCCATTTCTCAGAGACTGCCTGGACAAGTCCCTGCAGCTTTCTTGGCAAATTTTTGAGAAGTGGTTTGCCGCTCTCCTTCCTAGAGCTGAGAAAAAGTGACTAGCTCAAGGTCACCCAGCTGGCTTTGTGCCTAACTCATGTAAGTTGTTCCTTCAACGTATAGTTTCTAGCCTGATGCTTTAACTACTACACAAAACTGGTTCTAATCCAGAAGTGGTTCCTAATCAGCTTCTTAAAGTAACTGAAACATTTCTGCTTGTTGAGATTGGCTTTATACTTTCTACTGTACGTTGAAGCACCTAAATGGTCTGGGTTGAACTAGAAAAAACAAACCAGACCTGGTTATTGAGATTACCATGAAATCAGGAAGAAAAGAAGGAACACCCTAAAACTAGCTTCAGTTTTTGCCAAGAAAACAATATGGATGTGTCCATGTAGTAACCGAGAGCTAAGTTCAACTTGATACAGACTTTTTCCCATTTATATCTGCGCCATAATACAAATAATTTGTTTTTTGTGCCTTAAATCATGGTGTGGGAACCATTTGTCAAATACTCAAGATGCCTAGGAACTACCCATGCATTAAATATTGTTTTGAAATAATACATTTATTTAAAACTAACTTGGTTATTTTTGAAATGTGTTTTGTTAGTTGAGAATCCAAATTTTATGTTGACCAAGCTTATTGTTGATGGTGGGAGTTGTAGTGATAGAGATCTGGAGGGTACCAATTCAGGGAGATTCCTCTTAATATTTGCTAAAGTTTCTGAGAGTCTTGGTAGCCTGCCAAAATGCTTGCCTGCTGTGACCTTATGCTTCTTTTGACATGTTGGGAGGGTAGAGTCTTTCCTTTTGATGCGCTAAGCTTTAAAAGTCCTTGAAACATCTTGAAAGCACAGCATGAGGTCAAAGGCCATCCCAATGACCCCTTTCCAGTTCTGACTACAAGGATGATGGAACTTGTCTGTGTTATGCTAAATTGTGGATGCCTAGTGCCTCTAAAACCCAGAGCAATAATAAGACTAATCTCCTGTTCTGAGGTCCAAGTTCAGTGGAACAAAAGAATTAATCACAATTACTAGAAGGGAAAAGTGTATATACCTTGGATGCAGATTGATTGACTCCTTACGCTATCCCTTGCATTTCTTATGAGATAGATTCTTATCTCTTAAGACATGTTCATGTTGCATTTTCTCAAAGTCTGTTAATATATTTATGTAAGAGTACTAGAAATATAATTCAACTAAAGTTTAACTCTGAAAAAGAATAGTTGCTTACTATAAGTGGAGGGATAATTATGAAATTTGGAATTAGTTTATAATGAGCTGTGTTATTACTAGCTTTAGCAGAACAATTTCTGATTTTTTATTGATGCAGGTTGGGAATATTAAAACAAATCCTCAAGTCTTTTCATTATTTGCTCCGGATTTATTTTGCTTTGGGGTGGGACAATCAGGTTCTCCATACTTTGGGTTACCAAAGTACCTTTTGAAGAGGGTCCACTGAATTTAGCTTTTGAATGGAAAATGGGATATAAATTTAGTACATACATATATGAATATATTAGGTCTTTTGAAATCTGCAGCTATATGTGAGATTAGATTCAAATAGTGCTGTTATCTGTTGATCTCAGACTAGCAGGTCAAATCAACTCTGATAATAGATTGAAGTAGTGAGGAACCAAGACAGGCTTGGGAAGAAAGAGGAGACCAGAATAAGGGAAGAACAGCAACACTGGGGGAATATTAATCTTATCTGCATAAGTTTTAATAAGAAACCATTTATAAAGAAAAGGATAGTACTTTTTTCTACTCAGAGATCATTGCTGTGAATAATATATAATAATGTGTTTGTTTAAATCAAACAACAAAATGTTAATGCAGTGTATTGGTTGATGTTACATTTATGTATTTTTATTCATTATAGTCTGTGATTCTGCCAGTCTACAATGCTGGGTCCTGGCTGGATGAATGTTTAAAGTCTGTTCTGAATCAAGACTTCCGAGGTTCTATTGAACTTTCTGTTTTTAATGATGCTAGTACGGTATGTACATTTATAACAATCTGTTTTTAGTTCTATTTTACTACTATAATTTGAATATCAGTTCCAGTTAATTTGTTTAACTTTTAAAAGTTAAAACTTAAAGTTTTTTTTTTCTTACTAGGACAATTCTATACATATAATTAAAAAATGGAAGATTATGTTGGAAGAAGCAGGTATTCAGGTAGTGCTAGGAGAAAATTATTCATCTCAGCCACGTGGAGGTAGGAACTTTAAAAATGCAAGTTTACATTATATTTTCCTCAGCTTGACAAATCAGGAGATATTTTAGATAAATTTGTATAGTTACATAGCACAAATATAATTGAGCTATGTGTTAGGAAATCAACCTGCTGGTTCTTTCTTTGGTCAAATATAATGATTGCTGAACAGATTAAGATTTCTTAAGTAGGACCATTTGTGGGTCTTCCTGAACTCCAGTTCCAGTTTGACGAATAGGTGGCCAAGTACCTAGATGGGGATTTGAATAGCTTTCTATTGTGTTCCAGTTGTGCCCTTACCTGGACTGGAAAACTCTTCTTATAATTTCTGATCCTTTAGTCATGTCCTGGACTATTGCAATGTGCTTTACGTGAGACTGCCCTTGAAGAGCATACAGAAGCTGTAGTTGGTTTAAAATGTGGTGGTGCATGAATGTCCCTTAATGTGTGTGCATTGCACCTCTGCTCCATAAGCTTTACCTGTTGCCAACATGCTTCTAAGTACAGTTCAAGGTGCTGGTGGTCATGGCGCTTCATGGCATAGGATTGAATTATCTGCGGAAATCTCTCCCTGATTGTTTTTACCCATCTCATTAGATCTTGCAGAAGTCCCATGCTATGGGTTATGTGAATTAAAGAAAGTTATCTAGTGGGATCCAGGAAAAGAGTCTGTTGTGGCAGTGTGATTGAAGCCCACCTGTTTGTTTATACATTGTCACATCCAAGTACAGGAGGATGGGATTTTATGATGCCATCTTGATTTTTTGACTCCTCTTGATTTCATCCCTGGAGGAATGTAGTTATTTACATCTGTCACAGCTTCTTTGACCACCACCTGGTCTTATTTGCACATGTGGTAGACTTAGATGCTCCACTTTGACAATAAAAAAATAATCTCTTCTTGGAGTTTTATCTAATACTAAGCATCTTATGTGTTCAGTTATACAAGTTTTATTAAATACAATTGAGCGGGGATATTTCCAAAGAAAATTTGAAAACCAGTGAGTATCAGTTTGGTGCATTTAAAAATACACTATAAATCACCTTGGCAAAAAAAAATTAAATATTTTGTATCTTAAATTTCTGGAAATTTATTCCTATTTTTTGATTTCTTGCCAGTTTTCAATATGCATTTCAGAAATAAATAATGTTTATTCTTTATAAACATTTATAAGGTATACCTTGATTGAAATGACCAGAAAAGAAAAAGTCACTGCCTTTGCTGCAGGCTGGGAGGAAGCCAGTTCAGTTGAATGCTCGACTGAAAAGTATGAATAATGTTAAATTTGTGATCCAAGCCAAAACAAATAGCTTTAGTGTTGTTGGAATAAGCTGGAAAGTAATGGATTCAAGTTGACTTGCCAAATGTAACCACTCTGCATTGGAAAGCAGTTCACTGGGGTGTAAGCTGTGAATGGTTTGTATTGAGTTTTAAAGTTGGTGTTTTAAAGTGATGTATTTTTTTTGTGAGATTGTTAAAAAAAAGAAAACAGAAGAAAGAATAAATTGCTATTAGGAAATGTTGTTAAGAAAATTTTAATGTTTCCCCTTTCATTTCTGTAAGCTTATTAACATTTTATGCAATGTATAATACATTGTGGTATGCCCTTTTCTATTAAGATTATTTGGAAGTTGCAATTAAAAGGCTGGAAAATGTGCTTTGCTTATCAGCTCTTTCTCACATACACACATATCTTTGTATAGCTATGTATATACCTTTGCAATTTGTGCATAATCTATTTATGAGAAAGAAAAATCTGAGATGTTCCTTTCCCCAGAAAAGAAGGATAGACAGAAGAAAACAATTTATAAACATCTTGTGTTCTCCCTGTTTTCCCAGCTAGTCAGCCTGGCTATTCAAATCTTTAACTTAGTCCCAGAGGTATTTTCTTCCCTGATAATCATGTAGTGCTAGAGCCACATTCCAGAAAATGGTAGGGCCAGAAAAAAATGTTACTGACTGAATGTAATATGTGCTGAATAAAATAAATTGCCTGTAAAATAAGGTACCTCATTTATAAAATGAATTTACCTCCCATCTATATATTCCAACCATTATTTCTCTCTCAGCCCATTCTCTCTAGATAGGAACATTCAAAAGTATGTGTGTATACACACACACCCACTCAAATTTTCACCCATTTATCCATAAGAGCCAAAACAAAACAAAACAGGAAAAAGGGGTTGGCTGGGCTGGGCTAGGATAAAGGAAGAGAAAGGCACAAAAAATGGGAACAAAACAGGATTGAGATGAAACCAGGGAACGACAGAATGGACA
>JANHZU010001983.1:116965-128832 GCA_032468055.1 Acrochordus granulatus
GAATGGACAGGGAAAGAAAGAAAGTGAGAGAAGATCTATTTAGGCATATCAGAAAAGGTTAACATGTATCATGAAAAGAATTCATCCCAGAGATACAGTGTATGTCAGCCATCAGTAATCATTTGAGATTTCTCACTCCCGTTCTTATGTAAAAAACCTTGTTTTCCCACAGCAGGGTTAAATGCACTTCACATAGCATATAGTTCATTTCTTTTCATCTTCAACTTTTTGCACTGCTCCAATTTAGAGGATACCTGAGTGCTTTGCAATCTGCATACAATAATAGGATTAAAAAAGATGACACAAAGCAACAAAGAAACAAAAAATACCCATAACATACTGGTCTTACTACACCTCAAAATTCAGTACTCCATTGTGGAACTAGCTGTAATGATCCCAGGACCTTTTCTGTTGGTTTGGAGCCCAGATAGTTTAAGAAGAACGGAGACTACGTTTTCACTATTTGATTTTAAGTACATATAGTACCCCACAAGTCTAACCTGAATCACTCATAATGCTAAACCATGCTTGTGGGGACTTTTGGCTTAGTATGATTATCATTACTAAACTGCTAACATTACTGGAGTGCCACAGAGTAAGCTGCTGTTACACAATACTTGTAGCACCAAATAACCTAGCTTAACAGTAAAGTGTACCAAACTCATTATCCTCTTAAATCTCCTCTTCCAAAGCCATGTTGCTTTAGGAGAAATTTAGGATTTTGTAACATATTTTTATAATTCTGTCATGAGGTTATACAACAGTGATGGTGGAATTTTTTAATACCCCCCCACAAAAAAGATTTGTATCATTCTATGAACATATTGTGAGAAAAATGTCAGGTTTTACCCAGAAGCTAGCCTGTTCAAACACTGTCAAATTCTCGTGTAATCAAGGACACAGATTAGTAGATACGTTAAATATTTAAGGCAATTCAGATTAATTGTTCCTTGAATCGTTTATTTTATTTATATCCTGCCTTTATTATTTTAATAACCAGTTCAAGGCACTGAACATATCTAATATCGCTTCCTCTTCCTATTTTCCCCACAAAAACAACCTGTGAGGTGAATTGGGCTGAGAGTGACTGGCCCAAGGTCAGTGATTCTTTAAATTTACTTTGACTTATTCCATATTTACTGCTTCACAAACTTGGAATCTCATTCTTTAGATTTACTGCTTCACAAACTTGGAATCTCATTCTTTAGACTCCAAAAATGGAGCTTGAAACCAGTTGAACGGTTTTTAAATTTGCAATTTATACATTTTCAGAAGAAGATTTGTTTTGTGGTTTCTATGTTACCATGCATAGAAATTAATTTTTAAATCTTTGAACTTTTGTCATGGTGGCACATTTATTTTTTAAAAAATCTGAAATTTATTTCTGCAAAATAAAAAAACTATGATTATTTTTCCCTATCTACATTACTCTGTATTTTTTTCAGTTTTTGGTAGGTCGGTTGAGGAAAGGTATATTTGAAAAGAGATGGCTGGAAATGAATCCTTTTTAATGCAGAATATGTGCATTTGAAGAGACTCTTTAGCTGGAAATGTTGTTGATCGGTACATCTGTAGTGATTTACTTTGCAGTAGTTATGAGTAGTTAGCATGTGTAAAGGGTATTTCCTTTGAAACCAGCCCCTCTCCAGCCCCCAGGGATGAAACAGTGTGACAGTCTTCACATCCCGTGTTTACACTGGATTAAGATTAATTTCTGGTTCTTTTCTATCACGAAAAAGGAACCAAAAAAAAAAAAAAGAACAAAGGGGAAGATTCCCCACAAAAGAGAGGGTCACTGCTTTTAAAGAAACTACCACAAAACTACTTCTTTCTGAGAGCGAGGAATGTTAATATCTCATGGGGTCTTAGGTTTTTACTCCTGTGGCCATGGCAACGTGTTCTTTTCAGTAATGGAGCAGGCCTTAAAAAATCGCCAAGGCCTGGCACAGACATTTGACTCTCCTCAGTAGAGCAATATCACAGTGCATTCCTTGCTCATGCCAGATTCAATATTCAGTTTTAAAGTTTCTGTGCAGGATGAAGTATCTGGAATCATCGTTGCCTTGATATCAAAAAAGGTTGCTGTGAGCAGCTGATGGCTGAATCATTTTGGTATCTTAAACATTTTTCTTCTACATCTTCATGTCTTATTCTGCCATTATCTGCACCTCAGCCGTTGTTCCTCCTTTACCCCAAATAACTTAATTCTGAAGTATCTTAATCTATAACTATTGAACAGGGACAGGTTGTTTCTTCTTTGGCCCAAACATCTTGCCAAGGGCTATCTACTGTTTATTTTCATTTTTTTAAATTTATTTTTCCATGATAATTATTTTAATGTTTCGTTCCTTTCCATTATTTTCAGTAAAAATAAATAAGCAATACATTTAGAATTATATTCTCAGTCCTTAAACCATGAATATCATGTTTCTGACATTCTTAACATTATATTCAGGACAGCTTAATTTGATCAGCCTTTTTGGCTGATTTATAATGCAATCAAATAGGGATCTGGTCAGTTATTAAGTGTTGGGCAAAATATTTTAAATAAGAATAAATGTAATTATTTCCTCCTCTCTTCACAGCATTGACTTTATATGCTGCCTTGTAGTAATAATCTGTGGCTCAATTATGCTTAAACATAGCTTCCTTTTGCTTATTAGGTACAGAAGATATTTATTCCTTTGTTTATTTAAAAGATTTATATAGCTGCCCATGTTAGGCAACTCTAGGCAGCTCACAAGAACCAGTTTATTTAGTATATTTAGTAAGTAAGAATATTTCAATATTCACCTATATATTATATAGAGTTTTGTGAAAAATAAAGTAAGCATACCATCTTTGAGTTCTACAGTTTTATTCATCAGGACATAGTAAAATCATCTGATAAGTAAATACAACCTCAGATGAACAACATATGACATATTATACTATGTAATTATTTATTTAAAAAAAAAAGCCAAAATGGAGAAGCCACGTGTGAAAAACTAAGTACACCTTATGATTCAATAGAGTGTAGAACCACCTTTAGCAGCAATAACTTGAAGTGATTGTTTTCTGTATGACTTTATCAGTCTCTCACATGGTTGTGGAGGAATTTGGCCCATTCTTCTTTACAACATGGCTTCAGTTCATTGAGGTTTGTGGGCATTGTTTATGCACAGCTCTCTTGAGGTCCCACCACAGCATTTCAATCAGGTTGAAATCTAGACTTTGACTGGGCCATTCTTTTCTTTTTCAGCCGTTCTGTTGTAGATTTGCTGATGTGCTCGAGATCATTGTCCTGTCGCATGACCCAATGCCAGTCAAACTTTAGCTGTCGGACAGATTGCCTTACATTTGACTCTGTTTGGTATACAGAGGAGTTCATGGTTGACTTAATGACTGCAAAGTGCCCAGGTCCTGTGGCTGCAAAACAAGCCCAAATCATCACCCCTCTACCACCGTGCTTGACGGTTGGTATGAGAGGCTTGTGCTAATATTCTGTATTTGGTTTTCGTCAAACGTGGTGTTGTGTATTATGGCCAAACATCTCCATTTTGGTCTCGTCTGTTCAAAGGACAGTGTTCTAGAAGTCTTGTGATTTGTTCAGATGAAATTTTGCAAACCTAAGCCACACTGCCATGTTCTTTTTAGAAAGAAGTGTCTATCTCCTGGCAGTCTTTCCAAACAAACCATACTTGTTCAGTCTTTTTCAAATTGAATTCTCATTTATGTGCTAATTCTAATTCTCATTTAACGTGCTAATTGAAGCCTGTAGAGTCTGAGATGTAACCCTTGGATTTCTTGCAATTTCTCTGAGCATTGCCCTTTTTCACATTACTGAAGGTGACTATTGAAATATTACATGATGGAGATGGAAAGAAAAAAACTTAGATTATATTACTGCAAAATAATCTTCTGAAACAATGATGGCTCCATGGTATTGTTCAACCCTAGTCTCTCCATATTATTTTTAGGAGATAAGTATTCAAATTATGGATTCTTCTGGTGAGCCTGCTACAATATGTAGAGAATATGGTAATGCTACTTGTGGCAACTAGGTTCTATTAATTTCTCTCTTAAATAGCCCAAATTGCTCTATGTACACAAGAAAGAAATAGTATCAGGTTTAGGGAACCCCAGTATTTGTAGAAATACAAAATGAATATTTTTAGGAGAAAAACTTGTTTTCCTTCTTATATTGAAAATGAGGACTTTATCTAATGTAATAGTGAAATACTTACAACCCCAAAATTAGTCTGTAGAACACAATATGTCAACCCTGTTAGGAGTTGTGAGTAATTGTCACAATTACTTCTATATTTTAAATGAGTTGAGTTCTTTATTAAATTATGTTATAATTTAGAATTATTAATTTATAAAATTGAGTTGTTTGTAAAATAAAGATGGGCTATAGATAAAATAAATATTACTCTAACATATATAGAAGTTCACGAAGGAAATGAAATTTAATTCTTTTTTAAAATGAGTTTAAAGGAAATGGTATAATTTGAATTGAAGAATTATTTTTCATTTGTCTAAGGTAAAGGTTTCCCCTATCAGTTGTGGCCGATTCAAGGGGGTGTGCTCATCTCTGTTTCCTAGTTGAAGAGCCAGGGTGTCCGAAGATGCTTATGTCTTCTGGCTGGGATGACTATACTCTGAGGTGCACGGACACTGTTACTTTTCCCACTGATGTGGTACCTATTTATCTATTTGCATTTTAATATACTTTCAAATTGCTAGGTCGGCAGGAGCTAGGCAGACAATGGGAGCTCACCCCATTATGCAGCACCTCTTGGGTCTTGAACTCTGGCTGCCAACCTTCTGGCCGACAAGTCCAGCATTTTAACTGCTCATGCCACTGCACGCCCTTGTAAAACAGCATTAATGTACTGTTCTGCATATAGATTTTTATAGTGTAAAACAGCATACAACAGCATAAAAAACCTATATGCAGAAAAGTACGCTAGATATTGGATCAAATTACAGTGAAGTGGCAGATAAACACAAATGAGAATCAAATAGGACATTTGGATTTTGACTACGATTTCCAAAACTGTAATTGTTATGCTTAGCATTCGAACTATACCTTTTGTATCTGTATTGTCATGCATTTGGTGTTTTCTTTGTTGTTAAAATGTGGAACCAAATGAATGCTTTGATTCCTGCAGCAACACATAGAATCACAAGCTGTGTGATATGAAATTTAGGTTAGTTCATATATGAGTTATTTGTGCTTACTATTTCAGATTCACTAGATTTTCAAATGTAAAATAAGACATTATACAGCTTTTGCTCCTTATATTCTGTTATTTCCATCATGTCTCTTTTTAAAAATTTTCATCCTGAACTCTGTGTGGTTTTCTTTTTCCATTACCCTTTCAATCCTCTTACTTCTTCTTTTCTCCATCTTCACAGAACATTATTTGGGAGAGACAATGAAATATTTTTCCATAGGATTCATGTTTCCAAAATTTTACTTAATTTAAGTGACCATTTAATATTTGCCAAATATCTTTGTAATACAGGCATATGCAATACAAAAGTTATTAAAACTATTTATTCTAAAACCAATACAATTAAATTTCAAAAATTACAGTACCTGCTCCACCAAACCTTGTTGCTTCCCGTTTTTCTTTTTTTAATCCTAGCCTGCAGAAAAGATTTAAATTCAAAGTAGGCAGACCACATGCCAACACGGTCTTTGCAATTCAACTCTAGATAAATACTGTATAGGACGGCAGGCATGAAGCTAAGGAAAATTTTCCTCTGAATATATGCTTTATCCATTTTTAGTACCAAAATCAAAACTTGCACCATTCTCTCTGAGATAAATCCATTTTTATTTCTATCTTCATTTTTACAGTCTCAATTTATGAGTCAAATAATGCTTTTTTATTTTGTATCAAAGCCGTTGGGAAAGAAAAATCTTTGTTGATTTTCTCTGTATCTTAAACTAGTACATTCTAACCTATACATCACTTAATTTTGCAAGATTTTGACATACTTGCCCAACAGTTTGAAAGATTTCAGATGGAACACCAACATCTTCTGCGATTTGTGATGTGCAGATTTCTATCCTCTCTCTCTCTCTCTCAGGTAAAGGTTTCCCCTTTCAGTTGTGTCCAATTCTAGGGGGCGGTGCTTATAGCTGAAGAGCTAATGTTGTCTAAAGATCTTATATATTTATATAAATACATAAATTGTGCTGATGCCATTGGGGTATAAACTGATTTGCAAAAGCAGCAGTCTACATAAATAAATTGGGAACAGCCAGCTTTCCTGGCAATTGAACCACATACTGTACAATAAAACCTTGATTTAATGGAACATCAATCTGAATCTATACGTAATGTTACATAATTTAATTGAATTCATATAAAATGACAATTACATAATTATAGAAATGATGTGTATTAATGTATTGATGTATCTGGCCTTAGGACTAAAGTAAATTTGAATTTGATGTAAATCATGTGAATTATATCAATTATATACAGTAAACTGCTTTGGAAATAGTTGGCTTTGTCCATTGGGAGTGAAGTCTGAAGTATTTTTTTTTCTCTTCTGTCTGAACTTAAAGTGAAGGTCTAGAGAATTAAAACATTACTATAATTTTTGTTTCAAAACATAGAAAGGGAAGGAAAAGGATTTTCCATTCATATGCATGTAAATCAGAATTTATTTAGGGTGCTCAATCCAAACTATAACTGCTTAATGAGTATATACATAAGATCTCTGTTGGAGAGAATGTTAATTTGTATAGGTATTTGAGCTTACCTTTTTAAATTTAATATTACATAATTTCAAATGTAAAATATAAATTGCACTATTTTCATATACTGCTTTGACTTTATTTTATCAACAGTGGGCTTTGCTAAAAATTGTGCAATTGATCAGAGCTCTGGGGAATATCTCTGCTTTCTGGACTCGGTAAGTTTTTTCCAGGAATTGTTTGTTACATGTATTATAAAAATGTATATTTTCAGCTGTCTTGTTCCTCCCTTTTTTATTATAATTTGATTATGGCTGATAGTTTTTGATAGCTTTATGTATGTTTCGTGTAGAAAAAAATATTTGATAGATTTTGCAGCTATTTCTACACAGCCCTTAGTTATTAAAATAGTATTGTAAAGGCTCTATAATATCACTAGAGGTGAACATTGCTGACGTTCCCATAAATAGCTGGTGGGCCACATGGTTTTGGTCTCTGACTTAATGCTCAAAATTTAAATGACACACTCCATTGATTTGGAATAGTTTGGAATGTTATGAACTATGCCACTGCTTCATGCATAATGTACTATATATAGTATGTAGGACAGTTTTACTCAACAAGATGCTCTCCAAATGTTTTTGATTAGTGCTCCCATAATTCCCATGATTGACTTTCCAAGTGTTTGAATCTTTCCAACTTATCCATACAATGGAGGATTTAAATAGGAGATCCTCCACTTAGAGTCCAGTATCTTGGATAAAAATATATCTACTAGTTCTGTGAGCAACACGCCACCTAATCCTCTCAGATTCTCAGAACAGTGGAGGGGGATTTAAGTAAATTACCTTAATTATGTTATTTGAATACAAAAATATTCAATATTGCAGGTAAAGCTCTTACAAGTGGGCCCAAAATTAATGAGATCACATTTCCTAGGAGGATGAGTGCTTTGACTAGCAACAAATGACACCTTTTCTTTTCCTCCAGAGACCTTCTCTGTGTTGCTGCCAGAAGCCTGTAAAAATTTGGCAATTAGAATGAGGAGGATGTTAATCTAGCACAAATGCTACTTTTGGCAGATTTCTATCTTAGTTGTCTTTCCAGAGTCATCTAGATCTCCCAGTGGACTTTTCCTTCTTTTACCTTAAAGCAGTTGTAACGATGAGAATAAAATAGAGACAATTTCTTATGTAAGTTAGCAAACCAGCTTTATTGAACTGGCTGCTGGATTAGACTACTGTATGAACAATTAGTCTTACAAGTCTGCATAGTTCTAACTTCAAATCCCTCCTTATCAAATATAAATTTGTATCAGGCATTTTGCATCTCTTCAAGAATCCCCTCTGTCGACGCTTCTATTATAGGAATGTTATCATGAGCAGTTACACTTACAGTTGTAGGCTCATCTGTGTGATAAATGCATAAAGGACAAATTTAAACAATTCAGAAGGGGGTCTTCAGGTATTAATTTTTGGTTTTGCTAATGCCATTCTCAAGAATTACCAGTAGGGTTTCTTGTAGTAAGCTTATTTAGAAAATCATGAAGAAATGACATTTTCTGCAGTTCCCTTGCCAGTTCATCAATCAATCAATACTTTTTTAAAAAGGTAAAAGTTACCTTGCCAGTTGTGACCAATTCTAGGGTGGGGTGCTCATCCCCGTTTCAAAGCCAAAGAACCAGCGTTTGCTGAGGACGCTTCTGTGGTCGTGTGGCTGGCATGACTAGACACCAAAGGTGCACAGACACTGTTATCTTTCCCTCCAGAAGAGGTGGTACATATGTATCTACTTGTGTTTGCATGCTTTAGAACTGCTAGGTTATCAGGAGCTAAGACCTGCTGGAGCTCACCCTGCTGCACGGCAATACAGAGTCTTGAATTCCGGCCGCCAATTTTCCAGCTGTCAAGCCGAGCTCTTAACTGCTTGCACCATTGCACCTCCCAAATACTTTTTACATTGGGGTTAAAATCTGGGCTACTTAACTGGGGATTAGAATTGTTTGGCTGAGAAACTAAGATGTTAATCCAGAACAACAGGCATTTATTTATTTCCCCATTTCACTCCTTTATTCCAGTACAACTTCAGAAGTACAGAAATAAGTACAACTTTGTAGATTTTTAAGCTTTTCTACACTTTGTCAGTGAAATAATTCTCTCTTACATTAGCTAGCCTCAAACCTCTTGGTTTGAGGATATCCTATCAAATGCTGGTACCTTATCAAATCCCAGTTAAGCCACTTAATTTCAACAAGATAATCTTGGATTGCTTGTGTAGTACAATAGAATGTATAGAATAGGACATAGAGTCTGTGTTGCCCATCTCCGTCTGGGCAGATATAAAGGATCATACTGGTTTTATCATTCCCCTATTTACTGATATTCACAATCTGAATCCCCCCCCCCCCGGTTTTGGATGCTTTTGGCTGTAGGGTTCTGTTGAGAGTAATAATATTGAACTGTTTGCTTCCTGGAGATTCTGCCTTCACAATTGTTCTATTACAATCTGAACTACAAATGTTCTCCATGAGGCTCAGGAGACAACATAAATTGTTTTTTTGCAAGGATCTACTTCCTGAATATCATGGAGAACATTTTATGCCAAGATCATAAAAGAAAAGTAAATAACAGCAGGATGGAAGATGTGGCCATCAACAGGAGATTGGCAGATCCTCCCAAGAGTTTTCTTTATTCATTTCTTCTGTTTGTTATCTTACTTTACTATAATGTTGTTCTGAGTTTTTTTTTAGATGATGATTTTAATGTCTGTCCTCCTGGCCAGTTAAATTGAGAAGTTAGGTCTTATCTACTTGTTCCAAAATAAGATGCCACCCATTAGATGATGAATGTTCTTTAAGTATTTCTGTTTTTTCCTTTAGTGAAAAATGATTCTTCTGTTAATTTACCCTTATCCATTCTGCTATTTTGCTTCTGCATATACAGCAAGAGATATTTGATGTGCTTAGGTGCTGTGATCCTTGCTTTATTTGAACCACAAATTTGACTATTTTTTTCTTCTGTCATGGCTATCAAATTAGTATAACAAGTTAACTGGAGTAAAGCATGTTTGACAGAGAAACCATACTTATTAATGGTCCTGAGTTGTGGAGAAAATGCATCAGTGACAAAGAAGAAAAGGAAAATAAAATATTATAATTGCACAAAATAAACATGTTATTGATATAGTATATTTAATGGTAAAGCACATTTGCAAACCAGTATATCTTGAAAAATTTGGGGTCAATGATTCTGCATCTTTGACACTTCATATTCTCATATGTTTTTGGTGCAAGAATCTGATAACATATTCCTCTTTTCTCGTTTGTGAGAGCAATTAATGGGGATATCCCAATCTCTCCTAGGTGTAAAAAGCATGCAATTCCCAGTTTTTAGTGGCTACATCTTTCTTAGTGAAGCCAATTATTTTTCTTAAAGTACTTAAGGCTGTCAAGAGAGTGACAATCTTAAGGCAGTAGAGAAAATTCTTGATTTTCCTGGTTGATCGTCAGATGTATTTATTTCTTTGTACAATTTATATAGTTGCCCATCTCAACATATGACTCTGGGTGTTCAGAATTAAAATAGATTAAAAACAATAATAAATAAAAAATGAAAATACAGTCAGCTGAGAAACAACAACCCAAATTACTTACACAACTAGGAAGCTGATCCCTGTACACACTTGGGGCCACCAAACCAGGTCTTTAGGACGTAATGGAAGGCTAACAGATTTGGAGCCGTCCCTATCTCTTGAGGAAGAATGTTCCAAAAAGTGGATGCTACCGCAGAAAAGGCACTGCTTCTAGGCACTGCCAACTTGCGTTTTTTGGCCAGTGGGACCAAAGCATGCCCATCCTGTTTGATCAGACAGGTAGAAATAACTGCAGAGAGATTATCCTTCAAGTAACCCAGTCCTAAGTCATAAAGGGGTTTAAATATTACAATCTCACCTGAAGCTGCATCCAGAAGCACACTGGCAACCAATGCAACTCTATTTTAGAGTAATGAGCAGAGTAACTTGTTTAATGTACTATATATGCTGCCACATTCTTCACTGATGTTGAAGCTTCTGAATGTTCTTCAAGAATAGCATGTGTTTCAATAATCCAGACAAGTCATGAGGGAATGGGTGACAGTGACCAGGAAGAGGTGTAGCTTGCATATAACCTGAAGGTCTGCAAAGGCCCTCCTAGCTATGGCTGCCACTTGGCCTTTGAGCAGGAGCCATGAGTCTAGGAGAGCCCCCAGATTACACATTAAGTCTGTCTAAGGAAGGACCACCCCATCCAAGACCAATAATGGCAGATACCTGGTTCCAGAAGGTCCAAACAACTAAAGCCATTTAATCTTGCTTGTGTTGAGCCAAAATCTTGTTATTCCTCATCCAGGCCCCAACAGCCTGCATGCCCTGGAACATTCAGGCAGTCTGGGGTAGGGATGTAAACTTTGTATCATTAGCATATTTGTGATACCTCACTCCAGATTGTCGGATGATCATAGCAGCCTAAGGCAGATGTTAAAAAGAGAGGAGAAAGATAAGAGTTATGTGGCATCCTCCCCTCTATTAATACCAACTGGAACTGGCCTTGGAGAAAGGGGAACCAACACAAGACTTATCCCCAACCCCTGGTCCAGAAGAATACCATGATTAATGGTATCAAAAGCCACTGAGATGTCAAGAAGACAAGAATGGATGCACTTCTCCATCCTCCTTCTGTCAGAAATCATGCAAGAATGCAATCAGTGCTAACTCTGTCCCATACCCTGGCCTGAATGAAAGGAGTCTGTGTTTTATCCTGAGCTGCTAAGCAGCAGTGAAATTACTTTCTCCACAATCTTTCCTAAACAAGGAAGTTTGTAAACTGGACAAAAGCTGTCCAGACTGGTTGGGTTGAATGAGGGTCCCTTGAGCAGGGGGCACACCATTGCCTCCTTAAGAGCTGGCAGAACCACTCTGTCCCTCAAAGAAGATTTGCCATTGCCCGAACCCAATCACATATCCCATCCCAGACAAACCAGGTGAATCTGAGCAACAATCCATCACATGCTTAGCACATTCCTGTAATTTTAATTTTATTTAGTACAATGGTGCCTCACAAGACGAGATTAATCCATTCCGGAAGAACGCTCTTAGCGCAAAATGCTCGTAAAGAGAAACGCAGTTTCCC